>BMAO01033267.1:0-154972 GCA_019973975.1 Trichonephila clavata | reverse complement strand
AAATTTGGATAAATTTTGGAAAAGAAAACGCACTCTCGGCTTATATTCAGAAATGTACGGTATTTCATAAAATTAATAAAAATAATTTTCATTAAAATATTTAGAGCTAACTTATCTATAAATGTAGGCTTACTTTTAGAAACATACAACAGAAAAATAGCCTTCTTTATTTTTTAATAAGTTTATCATATAAGAGGACCTTGTTGGTTCTTTTTTTTTTAATGTAAACGGGAAATTTTCTTTTGAACCCTTACAAATTTATATTTATTAATCCAAGTAACTGAATAAAATAATTTCTCTAGTCATAATATGATTTAATGAAAAATAAATTTGTCGTTTCATAAAATAATTAACCAGGAACATCTTCATATTTCAGAAAACAAAAGATTTACCTTTCTTCCAAATCCACAAGAGAACGCAAAGCAATGTCTGCTGTTTCAAGAAAAATGAACGCTTCCACATTGTCTTCTCCTTTTCGATTAGAATGGATGTATCCTTCGATATTTTAATTTTAATTTTCAGTTCTTATTATAATATAGCTATGTTTGTTATATTTTCTCATTTTTGCAACATTTCATTTCAAAATACGAGCTGAAATTTAAAATTCATAGTTTTATATTAAGGTTATGCATAACTAAAGTATATAAAATATACTGCTGTCCACACAAAATGCTACAACCAAGAAATTACCAGATATATCACAGTGAAATTTATTCTGCGGTAAATGTTGTACAAAGACCAAACAATTAAAATTACAGCTTCTTATGACGTGTGGATAATGACATAATCAGTAGTTAGTGTAGCACCATTGCTGGCTATAATCGCTGCTACACGCCTCGGCATAGAATCAAAGAGGCTTTGGATGTATCCTTGGGGTACAGAAGTCCATGCGGCTTCCACATACTGCCAAAGTTGATCTAGTGTAGCAGCAGGTGGTGTATCCTGGGCCATTCATTGTGGAAACATGGATCACACGTTTCGATTGGCATTAGATTCAAGAACAATCAGGCCAAGGAATCCATTCAATCTGATGGGTGGGTAAGGAAAAACTCTTGGAATTGCGTGCCAAGTGTGGTCGTGCATAATCCTGTTGGTGTATGGCTGATGGCAAGCACCGAATGTATGGAAGGACCACGGGCACCAACACCTCAGAAGAGGTAGCACTGGCTGTTCAGTGTGTGACGGATCAATATGGTTCCTTCCACTAATTCCTCGGGGACTCTTTAGAGAAATATTTTACTCAACCAACTTTCACCGAAGATAAGAAAACGTGTTTATGCAAATTAAGTTTATTATAGAAATTCTGTATTCATGAGTTTTGAGAGTTTGTGAGTGGAGGATCGTGAGTTATTGCAATGTGGATCTAAGTTTATAAAAGTGTGTATTGAAGATTTCTCAGTGAGGATCAATCGGAGATCGGATTTTGATCCCGTCAGGTATAAGCGCTTAAGGCCTCAACAGTAGGACTTCGATATTACAAGAGTACTGTATTATAAGCATTATTTAAATAGAAGTTTGAGAATAACTTGTAGTGCGCGGGAGTTGAAGTTGAGCTTGTATAAGTTATCGTAGAAATCTGTTGAGGGTCCGTAAATAGTATCCCCAGGCTATCTGGTCTCTCCTTCGCGCTCTTAGTATTGATCAACAATCTTAATTGGATTATTATTGTGCTTGCTTGATATTTTGTGACAACAAAATAATTAGAGTGAATCATGTTGACTAATGATTCAGTTCTCCTCACACATCTAGCCGGGTCCCCACATCTAGAAGACAAGAAGGATTAGAGGGAATTAGGCATACCCGAACATTACAAGTGTACCGACAATGCTTACTAGAGGGGCATGGCAGTGAAATCCAATATTACCCCAAACCATGATACCGGGAACAGGACCAGTGTGGCGATGCATAACGTAACAGTTCAGCAACTTCTCACCACGGTGTCTCCAAACTCGAATCCAACCATCGTGATGTTACAGGCAGAAGCGGGATTCGTCAGTAAACACAATACTAATGAGTTGCATGTTTCATCGCCGCCAACGCATGATGTAAATTTCACATGGTTTTCATGTTTCCTTCGGGGTGTTGCATTTTGTGCGGCCTGCAGTTGAATAACTACATCGTATAACATAGGGGAAGGCACGAGTTTGAGGTCTCATGTGACCTCGACATTTACTTCATAATCTTCATAGAAACTAGATTTTGTATTAATTGATATTTCTTTATTTAGATAACTGAAATTTGTAGAATTAAATAAAGAGCAGAATCACAATGTAAGTTTCAGTGGTTACTGGTGACATTACCAACTGCATATTTCATATAATAAAAATAGAATATACCACCTAGTGCAACCTGGCAATGCATATACTATCAAAGATATCTGTTGCCTGATCTGTATTCAAAAACTATTTTCTTACTATTAAATTTCGTAAAAAGACAGCTGTAAGTTGTCATTTATTGAACTTATATTGAAGTAATAGTCATACAGTTTTTATTGTAATACTTACTTTGATGTGTGTTTTTCCCCTGAGGCCTTTATAATTGCCCAGTTAAGATATGACCTATGGTGGTGAAAAGTTCCTCACCTCTGTATATATTGTAGTATAATATATAAATAACTGATACTGCTCATTATGTGGAATTTCTGAAAAACTAATGAACATATTTTAACGAAATTTACTATGAATATACATTTACAGAGAAAGAGATGCAACATTCAGAAGCAATTGATATACGCATGATTATCAGAACAGACCATAGTGCAGAGATGCCCGAAAATCTATGTTGTGATATCGAGCTGAAAAGGACTGTAATACTGAGAATGGTCTTTTCTCACAGCCATCCAGATCTCAAAGCATGACGGCATACTGGACAAGAAGTATTTGAGAAATCCACGTGAAAGTTCTGCGGCAAGGTAGTTTTTAGTTCGGTTTGGTCTTCGGAGGTCCAAGGAGCATGTTGTTTGTACCATGCTAAGCGAGCTCTCTTTTGTGCTGCAGTGAGCGGAATGCAAACAATTTTAGAATGCAGCCCTTTCTCTCTCTCTCTCTCATGAGGCCTTCGTGCAACTGTAGACTGGGATACTTGGACTCCAATTGCAGCATACAACTCACATGTAAGCTATGTAGCTGTAAAACACTTGTGTTGCTTCACTGATAGTTCCAACTAACAATCCTCATTCATTGTTAGGAATCTTGGTCAACCTTGTTCAGGTCTTCTTGGCATAGATATAGTATTCTGAAATCATTTCCACGAATTGAAGTTGTCATTAGGTGTTACATTGTAACTACCTACTCTTGCGATTAGCTTGCATCAAATTTTCTGAAAGTTCTCCATCGCATTCCGTCATCCATACTTAGTACAGGGTACGTGCAACCTTTTAGCTCTGGCGAGCCAAACCAATCTACCAAATGATGATTCAGCGTGGACACAATAGGACATATTTGAAACAGTTCGATTTCCCGCGATAATCCATCTATAGTTTGGGGATAGAGGTCAATAATATAGATCTACAGTTTTATTATGTATTAATTTTGCATCATTTAAAGATAATTCTCGACATAAAAATAAGAGCATTAAAATGTTTTTATTTCTTCAACTAAAATTTAAAAAATTAAATTGTACGTATATTAAGTATTTTTAAACATATTTATTAAGTAAGAAATAGAAATAATAAATTGTATTTCCTTCTCATTATAGTTAAATCAAAAGATAATAAAAATTTATTGAGAGCTAGTGCCTGGTGCACCACTCTACTTTCATATCGCAAAATCAAAGGCATATTTTGTGACTTTCAATTGACACGATTCTGAGCATTCAGTTGTTAAATACTATCTTTATCTTTGCGAACTCGAAATATTTTTTATACGAGGAAAGATTTTTTGCTTAGATATGTAAAACCAAAAGCACAGAGTACATACAATTTTTTCTCTCTTCAAACAATAAATCTCTCCAACAATGACACTCAATAATTTACAAAATAACTGTAAATTTATTTTTGGAGTTATCTCTCAGATTTTTATTTTCAGATTCTGTAAATGTCCAAATTCTGAAGATGATTGTCATATACGGTCCATTATAAATTTATCAATTTCCATCCACTCAAATATTGACAAATTTGTCGAGTAGCTCAGAGTGTCACTGAGAATTGTACTGTTTGCCACATGTGGCACGCGTGCCATAGGCTGCCGAGCCTTACATTAGTAGATTCATTTTACCTGATACCTTGTATAATTTATGGAATTCTTGATAGAAACGTGGCAATTGTCGTACAGAAGTACGAGTGTACAAATCGTTTCATAGAATTGAACTGACTATATCTTGGGGTGGAGAATGACAAAAAAAAAAAAAAAAGAATTCCTGCAAGTCAGGAAGGAGCTTATTAAAAATTTACAGTCAGATCTGTTCGATAACATGCTCAGATTGTTTTATATAATATAATAGAAGATTAAACACTCATACAGTGTTCCGAATTCCCTGAAAAAATTCTGATGACTAATCAACATGTCTGAAGTGTTTTAAACAGATTTTTAATTTTAAAGATTATTTTTTTGTTTCACTTTAAGATAACCAAAATGTTTTTCTTAAAATAATTTAACGCATAAGTTTTAACAGATATTCTTTATTTAAAGGATAATATAAATTATAAGATTTTAATGAAGAGATAATTTTAAAATATAAATTTCAGTTTAATAAAATTATTTTTCGCTATAATATTTCCATTTGAAAGTAAATGCTTTCTTCCTTAATGTCTCAGTCACGGTTATGACGGTAGCCAGCTGCTAGTTTTAGAAAATGGCGAACTCGTTTATTCCGTAGGAGCAGCGATAATTTTATACAGAAGAACAAATGATACGCAGAGATATTATCTTGACCACACTGAAGAAGTATGCAGGTAAAATCGCATTTTGTTAATTAAAATTTCTAAACATAACTTCAATCTTCTTTAGATTTTGCAAATTTTAAAAAATTAATTTGCATCTGCTTTTCTACTTTATAAAATATCATTTATTATAAAATAATGCACTTGGGTATTTTTTTTAAAAAATTGAGTTCAAGTTATAGAAGTTTAAATATAATTTACTTTTCATGCTTTGAAAAGAATCTATTTAAACATGAAGAAACACATAAAACAATTTAATGCAGGGATGTACAAAATATCTTTTCAGTTGTTATCAGTTTACATTTTGCTATGTTAATTTCTCTCAGCTGAATTTTTTGCTGTTGATCAGAAAAACTTAATTGATTGAATAGGTATTTAATGAGCTAATTTGCCGTTAATCTTAAAAAAAAAAAAATTCTCATATATATATATATATATAATTTATAATAAAACATACAAATAGTTATAAACCTAAGTATAACTAGTCAGAACAGTAAGAAATATTAGCCACAGATGTACAATAGAAAACTCAAGGCCTTAGGAACCAAGATTGCAGCTCTAAACATGTTTTTTGGCTTGCTAACCTTCACCTGTAATTTGTCTATATACTGGGTCGTAGGGAAAGTAAGAAATATTATAAACAAGTAATTATTACCGAATAAAATTAAAATACACTAATACTAATTAATAATATTAAGCGATGAAGTTTTTAATTGACTACTTACTAGTATAGAGTTAAAATCTTTGTAAAAAAAAAACAACTGGAAGAAGATAAAACTTACCTCGTGAACGCAACATCTATAGTTAATGTTTCTCACCAAAACAAAAGGAAGTAATAGCAGTACCGCATAAGAATTAAAATTAGTAAATTGAGATAAAATAAAAATAAGTCTATAAATCTATATTTAAAAATCTTAAATATTGATATAAAATTGATTGGACTTAAAAGGAACTTTTAATATACACAGTGATACTAATAAAAAATAAAGTATTGTTAAATTTATTAAAAGTGTAGCGTCATCTTGTGATTAGCTGTATAGTTAATTTAAAAAGAAATCTTTTTGCAAATAATATTACATTTTACTTTCTTTTCACTGAAAACTATTAGAAATGTAACTGTAAAACAATTATTAAAGCATCCTTGTTCAATACAATGATAAATAAAGAAACTAAAATTTGAAAAGATGTTAGATTTAAAAAAGATTTTAGTTTATACACATACATAAATAAAAATGGGGGTGTACATATTATTTGTATATATCTATTATATATATAGGTATATATATATATATATATATACGTATAATATGTAATTCATATATATGTAAGGATAATTAAAATAGACATAAATTAAATTCCCTATTTGCAATATTTAATATTTATTTTTCCTTTACATCTTCAAGTCTTAAATTAAGCATCCACTTCTTTCGCAGAACAGATGGCCCCAAACAGATCCCTTCTAATCACAGATCGTTAATTTTTATAGCCTGATATGTCATGCTTAACTTTCAAATATATCTCTCCAATAAGAAGGGTACTTAGAACATTTGAACATAAGTGGTAAGCCCCTTAGACTTTATACTTGCGTGTCCGTTTTCTTTCAGAGCAGATGCCGAAATTGCTCGTTGAATAAAAACCGTTTTTTAAAAAAGTCTTGGAGTTGATTCGAAACACGACATATATATGGATAAATATTTAGTACATGGGATATAAATAGTACACATATGAAACTTTCATTCATTTTATTTATATTCATAACGGAATACTTCTCGAGACAAAAATAAAATAAACTAAATTTTTTACTAATTTTTTAAAAATTTTGTTTGAAAGTATTTCACAAAATATAAACGCCAAGTTTTCATCACATGTAATTAGAAAATTATCAACAAACAAAAACATTAAAAAACAAACATTTTACACCAGTATGGATAATTAATATTTATATCTGAATAATCAAACAAATTTTAATTGATATATATTTGTATACATATAAACATAATTTTTGATCTTAGAGTTATTTGTATTTACTAAATTATATTTACCGTGTTCTATATTTATAATGCTTATCTGATCTGTGATCTTTTTGTAATTTTCCCTAGTATTTCTGCGCATCCCTCAGGAAAAATGGTTGCATCTGGTCAAGTATCTTCTGGATATCAGGTAAAATTGAGCCTCACCCTCTTAGAAATATGAAATACATTAAACAATTGTTTAATTTTTCAATGCAATAATTAAAATATATAGGGTACACTCTAAGACAGAGGTTCCCAAACTTTTTGTCTCATTGACCCCTTGCCATGTTTTGGGGGTTGAGGGGAAGACCCCTTCCTATTTAATACTGAATTTTTGCAAATTTATCATTTTAAATGTCTTTTTGTCAGCTAGTATAAAGCTACTTACTTTAAATGATTTAAATTTCTAACTGTAGTGAAAAATTGTGTTTAAAACTTAAGAAAAACTGTTAATTAAATTAAAATTTATTTAATACATAAAATAATCAATCAACAAACAAATGTTTATAACTGGAGGGATGACTCTTGTGCTTCAATAACAAATTTTCAACATTTGGCATCAATCTTGTCAGGTTTAAGCACAAAGCTCCTCGGTTAGTAGAGTGTGTCCAGTCTTTTTCTTTCTTTTTTTTTATTTTGGTGATTGGCAACCGTGCTGAAACCCCTTCTCACTAGGAAAAGCACAATTAAAAACTCCCTCACAATACTCTATAATTCGGGATAAGCAACAGGTATGCCTTTTTAAAGCCAAAATTGCTAAAATCCATTCCTAAACTTTACTTTCAGATCTCCGCTACTTCCTATATTCCTCAGTTTCTCTTGTAATATGACTTTTTTTCAATGTGACCCTATGAATTCATTGCCTACTGTGGTAATTACCATAGTCAGAGTATTCTCAAGTCTAATTTCAAAATCTGAATAAAGAGCACTTAAATGTTGAACGTAGGTTGAAACCTCATTTTCCTGGCATGCTCCTTCTTTTCATTTTCCTTGTTTTAATAAAATTTATGTAGTCACCTTGTAACTGCAAATTAACCTCATTAAATTTAGTAAATAAATCCGCTAAATAGGTAAAATATGGTATGCCTTTGATTAAATTTTCTTTTAAAATTAAAGTCACGATCTGGTTTAAGGAGAGACACTATCGTCGTAGACCCCCGTATACACATCATAGATCCTGGAATTATTTTTTCGTTGACGTGAACCACCGAAAAAGAGTTATTTGTTTGCAAAATATTTCTTTGGAAAATCCTTTCAAGACATCACGTTACTCATGAATATTAGAGTCCTTGAGAAGTTTCAGAGCATTGCAACTAAAAATCTGGAGCAGGAGCAAAATAGGAGGAATGAATTCAAATTCGATTTCCTATACACTCTTTGATTGTACCAATGCTTTGCTGATTTACAAACGATATGAACTTATCTCATCATTTGAGAAAAGACATGCAATTAGTTTGAAGGAGAAATTTTCCGAGAGTTTGAAGTTAATTGAAAAATCATTAACTTTTGTGTGGGAGTGATGCCACCATTCGGCGATATCCGTAGAAGCCATTAATCTATGATAGAAAATAGAAGATGATCCTGAAAGGACTTAATGCTAGAATAATTTATAAGTATTAAGGGTCTAATAAGTCTTAACATCTGTTTTGTCGTCATTATGTAACTGAATCCATTATTTAATTGAGATATATAACATGAAACTGAGACACCTATAGTCGCATAGGCTATATACAAGGGAGTAGCTACTGCCGTATCAATGATACGGGACCACCAACCTACAGGGGCTCCAACATGTGCAACTACAGTCTCCCTAACAGGGTTCTCATATCTAAAAAAGGGTAGCATCGAAGCAATTTTGATACAAGGCCCACTCAGAACTAGCTACGCCAATTGCTATATAGATAGGTGGCACAGAAGATGGGAGGGATTCACACTGGCCATTACCTACATACATTGATGAAAGCATTTATAGTATTGACGCTTGAGATCAATGCCCTTTGGTTATCACCCATGACTCCTTACAGTATGACGAGACGTCAACGATATTCAATACTTCGCTTGTATTGGCTTCCCCTCCACCCTCTCACTCTCTGATACTTATATTGTAACAAAATATTGAGGCGCACACGATAACCATTTATAAGAATTTCTTACGAGTACATTAAATCCTTACTTGGCACATTAGACTCCAGACTTTTTTTCTAACAGAGCACGATTGCGACAACTGAAAGGTCATAATCGTAAGCTGATGACGGGAGTTGTTTCAGTCGAAGCACGGGTTCCAAATTCTGATACCACTGAATATCTATTGGATGTGATGAACGTTAAATATGTCGAGGTTTCAAAGTCCTTATGCATACGTGATGGGGAAGAATACAGAGGGGATGGTGCCCTCAGGTATCACCCTCGTAACTTGACCAAGGTGTGTCATCAATGGCCTTCATGTTTCATAGAAGTGCAGCATAGCAATGAGCAGGAGTGGTATATCTGTGTATCTTACTTTTTTTCCAAGGATTTTTCTCTTTCATTAGTGAGACAGCCTCTGTGTGTGTAAGAGGATTTAAGTCTTTACATGGTTATTTTTGTTATCAATCACATCCTGGCATCCGGTGAGGGGATACTTTGGTAAAGTACTTTTACTGTATTTTATATTCTTCCTCTTATTCTCAAGAACCTTTGAAGACGTATTTCGTTCAGTATATAAATAAAGTATCTTCTTGGAGGGTCGGTTCGCAGCTCGAAACCCTTTGGGAGAGCTCGGTTCTTCCGAGTGAGTAAATAAGTAACTAAGAATGTTTTGGTGTTTGGTAAGCAGCGCTTCACATATTCTAAAAATCTCTACATTCTAATTCGACAACTGCATTTTTAGAGATACTACTGGCGTATATCAATCAAATCTAAGAATCAATGTCAAGCTGGATGTTAGCTTTTTTGAAATAACAGAAATGGCTCACATTTTCTTGATTGCCTCACTATATGCTGACTGGACTTCTTTATAAAATAACTAATTTCTTTGAATTTTCAACCTATTCTATCCCCCAAGAAAGTACACAAGACATATACTGATATACTTTTTGGTGAGTCATTTTTTTATTTTCACAGTGTATTTCATTAAGAAAATAAATGCAGTATCATTTTTAACTATAATCAATAATAATATATACTAAATTGCTATAAATCTAAAGAAGCAAAGCAAAAATAAAAGTATAACCATACTCTCCATAAAAGTCAAAATAAAGATAGACTCAGTAGATACATATAAAAAGAGAGAGATCTACTAAAATATACCATATACAGAGTATCTTAGGCTATAATAAAATAACCTATCTTTATAAATACATAAGATGTTTATACTATGAATTACAGGAAGCATCTGTACATATTTGGTTGATTGAATCATTGCAAACAATTGCGATCATAGAACAACTGGACGGAAATCCGGTTTCAACAGCTTTCTCAGCACTTGTAAGTATGTTTTAAATGCAGTAATTTGTTTATTGTTTTTGAATACATCACAAATTTTGCGTTTTAAAATTATATTGAATAGCCGGCTTGGTGGAGTAGTCGGTTTGTTGCTGGCCTTGAACGCCTAAGTTTTTGGGTTTCACCCCAGCCCAAGTCCGTGGATTTTCATAATGCAGAAAATCGACAGTGTCCATATCGCATGATTATGCAGCATGTAAAAGATCCCTCGAGTGCCTGTTTAGCTTCAGTTATCTTGGCAAAATAAATTCCAGGTGCTGTTTTGCATCATCAGAGCTCAGGTGCCTCTCTCTCGGAAGGAAACTGGCGGCGATTGGTATTTCACCTACATGGTGTCGCACTAAAATAGAGATACCAACTCCCCGAGGAATGTACTAGGTCTGCAATGGCAAAACAACAATCCACAGCCTCATTAGAAAAAAAAGTTATATTGAATATGATAACAAATAACATAAAAAGAAATTTTAAAATCAATTTCTTAGGTCAACGAAGAAAATTCTTATTTTAGTTAGTTAAATTTAATTAATGAATTAATATTTGAAAAAGCTAATTTTACATCAAGTGTCATCCACTGTAAGTTTAAAAAAATGTATTTGGATTGTGTGGGTGAAAAAAAAATTAGTATGTGAAGCCAAGAAAAAATTCATTAAAAAAACTTACGGGCGCCATCTGTTGGTGCTATTTCGAACTTCGTTAGAAATAACGCAAAATAAATTTTAAATTATATGATAAAATTTAATTAATGAATTAATATGTGAAAATAATATTGATGTTTCAGTCAGTAGTGCACACAAAAATTTTTCAAGGGGGGGAAGGTTTGTGGTCGAAAGTCACCCAACTCGTATCATATCTCAAGACAACAACAATGGATTCTTCTGATTTTGTTATCAAAAGACAGTAAAAAATAAATTATTAAATTAATAATTAGCATTAATTAATAAAATAAATTGTTAATTGCAAGTTCTTAATTGAATTTTACGTTATATATTTATGGGATTATCATCAATTGAAAAAAACTCAAGGACTTTAGGGGGTTCTGGACCTCTACACCCCCCCCCCTTTGTGTGCATCACTGGTTTCAGTTCTTTTATATCTGAAAAAATATTCCAACTTCGGGTTCTATTCTTTAACATTAAGTGAAGTCAACCTTTAGAAATGTGAGTGCATTCCTTGAATTCTATAGTATATTTTAGAATAAAAGCTGCAGTAGTAGAAATGTTTTAAACATTATTGTGAAGAGTATTTGTCGAATTCCCCTCTAATAATGTGGTGAAAAAATTTGAACAGTTATTGGTGCTGGATTTATACAGAAGGTGCTTTGTACAGATTTTCGAATAACTACATGTATATGTATAAGTATCGACCAAATGAAAGCGGCATTGTTGTAATAACTCCACAATTTCAAGAGAAAGAGGACTGCACATGCTTCTATAGAGGGCCCAGAGTGAAGGGAATGTTTTGCTCGGAGGTTTTCAAACATCCCCTTTACAGCCCGGACCTCTCGCCGCCCTCCAGAAAGCTCTAAAGTGACGGCGATTTCCCAACGATAATAAGGTCCAAACTGTTAATGAAAATTGGTTCTACAACCACTACCGAATTTTTTTCACCCAGGATATCCATCATATCGTAGATTGCAGGTCAACTTGTTTCAACCTACAAGGTGACTTTGTCTAATCTATCTGTTACGTCTGTAACAGATAGATTAACAGTACTTTCTTTCCTTTGTATACTAATTTGTATTAATAGCATTAAACCATTTATTAAGCTGACTGAAGTGCCACTTTCATTTGGATGACTCTAATATGTATGGATAACTTGATGCAATTGTCATGTAATTAATGGGATTGAATCTAACTATTGTTTCAATTTTATTCAGGATTTTGTTCTGCTGACAGTTGAAGTTGGTGAAAACGAAAATAGTGTATCTTTCTGGGACTGGGAGAGTGACGCCCTTCTTGGTCGCGTTCAGGTAATACAACACTAATCAAGCTTTTAGATTTTTTTTAACTTCAATGAATTTTAGTCTTTTGCAATGCAAATATTGCGTTTTGGAGTTTCAAAAGTGATGAACTGAAATAAACGCATCTTTTCCGTAAAATGCAAGATCACTAGATAAAAAGATTAAGGAACGGAAATATACTTTATACGGTAAGTACGTAACTCAATGATAGAGGTTAAGATATTCAAGCTGAGTCACGCTTTCGAATCCTAATTCCAAGAAAAACCACTTGTTCGAAATACTAGTGATCTTGCAACTTAAAAAATTATAGCTTAAAAAAATAAAAAACACGCTTTTATAGTTAATAGAACTAAAAAGCAAAAAATAGTTCTTATATAATATAAGAATAAAATGATTAACGAGAAAATTAATGTCATTGTGGCGAAAGCGTTGGGTGCTTTGTACTACATTTTTACACCAATTCTTCATTTCTGAATAGAACTAGTAAGAAGTTATAACGATTGTTATCGTGCAACCTACGCTTTTACCACAATGACATTAATTTTCTCGTTAATCGTTTTATTCTTGTATTAAGAATTATTTTTTACTTTTCAGTTCGATTCACTATAAAAACGTGTTTTTTAGTTTTTTAAAACTATAATTTATTTTTCATATTTTAGTTCGATCTACAGTAAAAGCATGTTTTTTAACTTTTTTTTAACTTTCCTTTATTTATTGTCGAATTAATCTTTTTTGTTTGTTGTATTTGTATTAACCATGAACGATTTCTCTGTAGGGTTGTAGCTTAAGCTTTTAGTCGTCTAATCTGGAAATGGGAAATCGTTAATTCTGGTAATCCTGATCAGGACAAGGGAACAAATTTATTATATCATTATATTGTTATCGGTCCTTGAAAAGTGTGCAAAATTTGGAATTAATCTGACCTTTTAAAGGGGGTAAAAATCGAGTTCAAAGATTCCATTGCATACACACACACAGGTGAAGCTAATAATAGCGTGTAAAAAATGGAGCAGGTTTCCTATATTCCCACAATCAGTCTCTAGTGCATTTCCACGACTAATTCTACATATAAATTATTTGGAATATCATTCCATTAAAGATCTCAGATCTCAAAACTAAAAAAAGAAATCCAGAGAGAGCAGATACAAACCTAGCAACCAAGCAAAGGATTTACTCGAATCAATCCATTACATGAAATGTAATTTTCAGTAAATATATCTAAAAATTTATCTATTATCTGCAACGTTTAACGGCTTAATTTACGACCCATTCTTTTCAATTTCAGAAATTACAGTTTTTAATGTTTTTATCCATGATCTAATTTGGATACCTTAATTGTTTGTTTCTGTTCGTAGCTAAATGAAGAACATTTGACAGGAGGTTTATTTCATCCACGAGAATCCGATTTGGCTGTAACGTTTGGAATGCATCACTTAGCCTTTTGGAGAAGAAAGAAAGATGGATTTCTGACACGAATAGATGCATTAGCACCTGTATGTAACATTTAGTATGAATATATGAATCAATATGCAATATATGTGTTGGAAGTTGATCTTCCTTTTTAATGACCCACATGATAAAAATATTTTACTCGAAGTCAGGTTTGTTCTGTATTAACATGGATTTTCATCTAAAATCCAGTTCTCTCAGTGATCATTTTGTAGCGTTATTATATTTCATTAATTATATCAGTAATTGTAAAATATATTAACTGGGATCATAATTCTATTCTGAGTGAAATTCAATTAATACAAATTTGAAAAGCCTTGTTTAAAACTACTTTATAACTCAAACTATTTTATTTTGTCATTTAGATTATCGCACGGGATATATTTTAAACAAATGCAAATTCCTAGCCAATGACCTAAAGATCAAATATCTATACAAATAGAATTGTTCGTATAAGTTTTAAATCATTTGTACTTTGATAGTGAAAAGAGTAATATTTAATTTTTAATGAAAACGGAGTGAATGGATTAAACCAATACGATCAGTTTATTTAAGTCCAAACATGCCGGTAATGCATTTTAGTTCGAAAGGATTGAGAAGTGAGACATATAATGA
Source organism: Trichonephila clavata (assembly GCA_019973975.1). NCBI lineage: Eukaryota > Metazoa > Arthropoda > Arachnida > Araneae > Nephilidae > Trichonephila > Trichonephila clavata. The sequence goes on along the minus strand of BMAO01033267.1, from coordinate 140,574 downwards.
GAGATCTTTGTATACCCTCTAACAAAAATAAACTTATATTTCAAGATAATATATTATATTTAAATTCAATAAGGAATATGAGACAAAAATTGCAATTATGCTACTTCTAAATCTAAATATCAAATCTATACTTTTGTTTTATCTTTAATAACGTCATTGCCTTAAGAACAGCACATTGCAATAGCTCCATTACTGCCTTAACTTAATGAATTTTTTCTGCAGTCTATTCACCTGATCTAAGCTGGTATCGCTCCTGTGTGTAGACTTCACAACGAGAAATGTTACAAAGGAAGGCAGAAAATATAACTGTTGTTATTTTCAAACTCTACCTGTTTGTATAAACTTGAGAAAATTAATATGGATTCAATGTAAGAAGTACAGTCGAAAGAACTAAATAAAATCGTACAAAAGGATTTGATTTTTTAAAAAATTAGAGAAACTAACATGCCTTCTTCAGAATCGGTTCATATGAGATTTCTTATACGAAAATGATATCCCCTTTGATTGTAGTAAAGAAAACTAAATAATATTAAAATTTTAAGTATCATGAGGGGTCCATTTCTTCTTTTATATGGTAATTCAGCTCGTAAAATCAATTTAAGAAAAGTATGATGTATGACGTACGTTGCATAAACATAGTGGCCAAATGATTTGTCACACCTTCCACTTATTTTAATTCTTCCTTAAATTACAACTAAGAAAATATTTATTAATATTTTAAAAATGTACTTGTCAAAGTATATATAATTGACCCTATTATTTAAAGTTAATATTGTTTTAAGACTAGAAAACTAATGATTTTTGTTTTATGATGAGATCAAGAAAAGCGATTAGTGAGTTTAAAAGGGAGCAGATTGTTTTTATGCGATAAAATAACGTAAAAATATCTGAAATTTCAAAAAAAAAAAAAAAAACTAACTTATAGAATATCAAACAGAAGCGTAATAAAGATATATAAAGCATATTTAAATAAAGTTAGCGCAAAAGCTTCATCATCTAGGAGACATACACCCAAGCAAATGACAAAACGTGATGCGAGAAAATTGAAGCAGATTGTGAAGAAAAATAGGGAAAGCAGATGATTCAACTCTACAAATTACAAATTAATTCTATTTAAACTTGGAATCAAATATCTCTCCCAGAACAATGCGAAGAGAACTTACATTTTTTGGGCCTGAATGTCGACGACCGACACGAAAACCCCATTTGTCAGCTTTAAATCGAGGATATCGTTATTCTTGGGCTAAAGAATAAAAACTCTGGGACGTAGAAAAGTGGAAAAAGCTGTATGAACCGATGAGAGTCATTTTACATATTTTACAAATGATGGCAGACAAAGAATTTGTCGGGAACAACATGAAGCTCTTCTTCCAGATTGCAGACAACCAACTGAGCAGGCTAGAAATAAGGGATTAATAAACTGGGGAGCATTTGGTTGGAAAGGAATCGGCCCCCTTATCACTTTAAAGGATTATAGAACTGGGAATGAGTATTTATCTCATCTTGAAAATTGTTGTTGAACCATAAATGGAAGATTGGTTTCCAAATGATGACAATATATCAGGAAGACAATGCTACTCCCCATCGCATCAAAACTGTACAGACCTAGTTTAACCATAACCGTGGTGTATTCCATCATATGAAATGGCCTTCAAAATGTCCTGATATTAGTGTAATCGAAAATCTATGAAATTAACTAGAAAGGCATTTAAAAGAGTCGAACAACAAATGTCAAATAACTAGAAATATCACTTCATAAAGTATGGTATGAAATCAATGTACTAATGTCAAAAGCTTATGACGTCAGTACCACGACGAGTTAAGGATCTATATAAAAGCAAAAGGCGGAAGTATGAAATATTGGATGAGTTAACAAGTCATTTGACGAGTGACATCGAATTTACAAATGAAATTTTAACTAATTGAATTATAATTAACGAAAGAATTCATAATTAAAATTACTCTTTCTCATAATTAGTCATTTTTTTCTGTTGCATCCCTTAATTTTTTATTAAGAAATTTAGAGCTTTTTTGTTAAATTTCTCCCATTATTTTTAGGGTCACTCCGGTAGAACCATACTGTCATGGGCTTTTGTAGGTGAGACTGGATTGGCCGTTGGTGATACAACTGGGTATATTACAGTGTGGGCTTTACTTCCAGGGGATGCTTTTAGGATCATTAAGGAGATCAAAGCACATCAAGTAAGTTTTAGTTATGAGTTAATTTCTATTGCAAAACAGTTCAAACAGTTGTAATCATTATTGTTGTTTTACCAAAAAAAAAATACTATTTTCAAGTAAAAATTTTAAGGTTTAGTTTCTTTGATCTTTTATCTCTAAGACCTCAAATTTCAGTTTTCGATTTTAAAGAAGAATATTGAGCACAAATAACACAACTCATAGATTTTGATATAATTTTTATTTCATCAAAAAACACAGCTCTTTGATGTATACAATGAAAATCGCTTTACACGAAGCTGAGGGGATTGAAATATTTTTTCGTGTTAAAGGTTATTGCAAAAGAAACATATATTCAACAAAATTAAGTTTATTAGAGTACATTTTATTTACATAGATATGTATAAATGCATGTATTTAATAAAAATCAATAAAATAAAAACATTCACAAGACTTAATGAAATTTGATACTCAAGTTTTTTTGTAAGACAAAACCTTTATTGGGTTTTTGGAAAATAATTTGATATTTTTCTTTGCATTGTCTTTTTAACATCAAATTACCAACAAATTTCCGATGTTATCCATTTTGTTATTCATTTCACCATTGGAATGTACGACTAAATAACTGCGCATACTTTTCATGAAGTTCCTCACATTTCGGATGACGTGGTAACAGGAGCTGCGTTATTCATTTCATTTCCGTCGTCCAAATCTGCATCAATGATATCTTTTGAGCTTTGAACAAACTCCAAAATGGCTCGTGTCACAGGCTGTTCCGTGGGTATTTCAAAACCAAGTTAGCCTCATTTCTGCGAACCGTGAAACAACCTCTTTTTCACTTCATACCCCTCTTAAATCTCACCTGGGTGGCTGGTGTTTTCCGTATTTTGTTCATTTTTAGAAGGGAAATCTTTTCGTGTTAAGAGAGAAAAAATGCATGAAAATACATAATAGTGTGTCAGGACCATTGTATTATTTCGTATTAACCGATATTTTATCTTAAGCTTTTTTTGTGTATGTCAGTTATAATGATTTCTTCAATATCTTCATAAACTCTAAGAAACCAATTTCTAAAGTTGCTATTAACATCTTGTAATTTCTCACTGAAAGTAGAAATTAAATTTTAGAATTACCTTTAACACCTTATAAAAGATCGCCGAAAGATAGCTGTCTAAAAAATCCACTTATTTTATACTACACACTACGAATGAAAGCGGTTTAAACAGTATCCAACTTTGAAGTTTTCACTTACGGTAATGATTCTAGGTGTCGACACTTGGGCAGTGGGTACATGCTTGAACGTGCGTCTGCACCAATCACTATTCGCTGGTCGGTCACTGAGTGAGGTGTTTTATAAGTGTCCGTCGTATTTTTATTTATCTTAAGTTGAATGAACGAGTTGAGGAAAGAAAATGCATAAAATTTTGCTTAACGCTTGGTGACTTTCAAAATAAAACAAGTTGTATGATTCAGAAGGTATTTGGGAGCAGTGCTATGGAGTTAACACAAATAATGAAATTGTTCAAGCGATTCAAAAAAGATATAGTACTTACATCTGTGGAAAGTGACAAGCGTTTTGGAGGCTAAAACCACGCGTAATGCAGCTCTTGTTGAGACGGTGAAAAATCTGGAAAAAGACGATAGGTTTTTGACCATTTGAGAGAGTTCTAGAGATTGGGATAAGTAATTATACCACGCATGCAAGTTTGCGTGATGCTTTAAACATTCTATCATATTTTGTTTCTACTATACTGGATAATATTTAACTTTCATTTGCAAATCTTATATATATGATGAATATTTTTTGCAGAATTTCAATTATCTAGTTAATGCCTTTTCTTTTGTTAAATAGTTTATCAATTTTTTTTCCAGTCTTTTTTAGTGTTTTAAAAATTTGACTTATTTCTATTTTATTTCACCAGTGTACGAATCAAAAACCTGAATTTTGATCTAATTACATTAATTTATATATATTTTTTATATGTCTACTGTGTGTGAAAATTACTGTAACAAAAATTAAGTTATAATAATGAAAGTAAAATAAAGTTTTCTTAAATGATATAAAAGGGACACTGACAAACTATTATATATGGGGTTAACTATTTTATTGAAAGCCAAATTTTTTTACAACAATTTTGAAATCTATTGAGGTGAAACTATTGACAAAAAGGAATCACTTAAAGAGTCACTATCTCTATGATAAAGAGTCATTATCTCTTTGATAAAGAGTCATTATCTCTTTGATAAAGAGTCATTATCTCTTTGATAGAGTCACTATCTCTGTAATATAAAGAGTCACTATCTCTGTAATATAAAGAGTCATATCTCTGTAATATAAAGAGTCACTATCTCTGTAATAAGGAGTCACTGTCTCTGTAATAAAGAGTCACTATCTCTGTAATTTCATTGTAGCGCTGAAATTATTAAATTCCCACACTTGAAACCTTTGCTTTGCTTTGATCGGAGTTCTCTGTCATTACTGATGTAATCTGAAGGCATTGCTGGAATTTTCTGGAAATTCTTCTATTTTTAAGAATGTCCCAAAGTCATCTGGTGTCTTTAAGAGGATATTGGAGGCTCTTTTGAGTATTCGTAAAATTTAGAGGAAAAACCTTTTACTATGGATGCATCATCACAGCACTGTACTACATTTGCAGGATGATTTACGGGTTGAACAGAGTGCTGGCATATGGATTTTCCTTCAGTTATTCATCTTTAATGCTATGGTCGATGTCTTCAATTCCATCGTTGACAACACAGGCTTCAGCTTTAGAAGTCTGAACAATGCAATTAAATGTTATCCCTGTGCTTGCATTCTTTTTCAACTTAGGAGTTCACTTTTTGAAGTGTTCCAGAAGAAGAATGTATCCAATGGAATGAAACATGTAAGACACATCGCAGTAATATATGACTTGCAACATATTTATGGTCCAAAGGAGCATGACAGAAAAGGCACCAAACAATGAATCCGCCGTCAATGTTTTAGACATCAAACACTTATATTTTGGAGTTTCACGTTTGAAGTTATCCAGAAGATAGAAGCATCCAAAGAAATAAAACATGTGAAACATTTCGCAGTAATACATCGCTTGGAGCATATAGATGGTCCAAAGAAGCAGGGCAGAAAACGCACCAAACAACGATCCCATCATTGTCAACGACTTATTTATCAAAAACGTATGTTTTCAAAAAAGATAAGGCACAGTAATTAAGTAACAACTTCACTTTGTTCGCTCAGACACAAAACTAAACAATTTTTCGACAAAACAATATATTTAAAATAACTGTGGCTTTTGTTGCGATTTTATATTGATTGTAACAGAGAAATCCATTGTTGCTTAAATTGTTAGAATAACTAAATAATAAGACGGGCTACAATGACGTTATAACAATGAAAAGCTAAGAAGAAAAACTAGTAAAATGTGCCTTTTTCAATTAACTATTCCTTTTTTAATGTTATTAATATTATAAATGTTATTCTTATATTTTACTATAATTAATATTTTAAATTATAGGAGATTATTAAAATTAGTTTTTTATTAAAATCATGTTTACATATCAGTGATTTTTCAAATATATCCTGATTTTTTGCTACATCTTTTACAAAATATTTTAAGATCTTTTTTGGTTTATACTTTACATTATTCTTTTAGGAAGAAAACATTAAAAATGTTTAGGCGCTTTTTTAAAGAAAAGCGCTCCTTTTTTTAAAGAAAAATGCATAATTAAATTAAAATATAAAATAAAAACCTTTGAGTTCTTATTTTAGGAGAGATCAGCGGGAGAAAAAAGGTTTATGCATTTATTTTATTGCGCCACCTTAGCTAAAATATTTAAAAACTATATATACATGGTGTTGCCGAATTCGACCGTCAAATTCAGAGGGGTGATTGTAGGCAGCATAGGAACGACAAATCGTTACAGAACAAGGGGTCGCAAACCACGGTTAGTTGGTGTAATTCGCAAAAACACAGCTATGAAGGATGTTATGTCGAGTGGAATGAAAAGAAGCAATAAGAGGTAAGAAATACATTTATTAGACGTAAATTATGTTTACAATACGAACAATGCATCACAGCTAAACTTCAAAAATGTAACAAGTGATTATCGCAGAAATTGTTCGACATTGCGGCAGCGTAGTTCATAGAACAGCCGACACCGACAGACGAAGGTTTGTCTGACACGTTCGTGAGCTCTGGTCAATGGAGATTCAGCAAATCATTGCAATATTCGGTCTTCAAGTGTGCGCATCTTACGTTCTTGCACAGCATTTGGCCTCGTTATCCAAAAGGATCCGATCTTTCGTAGTTGTCGATCGATTGGTAAGGTGTGCGGACATTTCCTCCTCGGAAAGTGGTCTTGGTACATTTCCTTGCTAAGCATCCATTGCAATCAGCTCGGTCTTACATGAAGTGTATATTCTCATGTTCCTTCTTCGTGTAATCGAACATTGTTACCAAATGCAGTTTAATAACCATGCTTTATGCAACGCCCACCTATGACAACATGCTGGCCGCTATAATTCTATCCAGACGAGTGGGACAATTTCATACGTATAGATTTGTCGTAGTCTCTCACTACCCCTATGATTATTAACTCCCCTTTGCATATTATCTAAATTCGGGTATGTTGGATTCATAATTAACGACTACTTAAATAATAGACCAATATATTATTTATTAATCTTTCTTATCAGAGAAATACACAAATATTAATCAAACATTAAGAACAACAAATTACAGTGGAGTGCGATAAGAATTCAATTATGAACGACGGAACACTAACTGAAACTACGGAGAATAACGCATACAATCAAACTACGCATTTATATCTAATTTATGAAAATAACAGACCTGATATCTTTTTAAGGCAGGATTCTTTAATACTGGATGGATCTAAGGAGCGGCTTCAATCTTTGATATCTTCAGTTCCGTCCGAACCGAATTAATGAACCTATTTCAATAATCTTCCTCCGGCGAATAAACTTCCACTAGTTAAACTAATCTCTCAGAATCACCTTCTTAATCAACCTCGCAGTTATCTCCTCTATCAAACCACGTAGTCATCCTCCTCTCTTCATTTCATTTCTCCCTTTTATATCTTTTTCGAACTCGCTAAACCCGAAACTATCTTGTTTGCATAAGTCACACTTTTGGCTCTCGGCGGGGATTGGTTAAAATAAATACAATCTTAAAGGATTTGAGAGAAGGTTAGTGAAACGCGTAAGCACCCGTCACAGATTTCTTCAACCTTACCACGGAGCTCCAAATCCTCGCTTTCATTTGGCCACTCCCCTCGTCTGGCTTATCGTACGCCAAATGTCTACTATAATTGCGATTTTCACCGACTAAACGAGGTTTGCGACCCCATGTTCTACAGTGATTTGTCGTTCCTATGCTGCCTAATATAACCCCTCTGAATTTGGTGATTGAATTAGGTAACACCCTGTATGTTAAAAAGTAAGTTCTTTTTATTTATAGAATGTAACTTTAACAACCTTATTGTTGGCAACAGGATTGATATGGAAGAGGAATACCATCTATGCACTAAATTATAAGACTAAGAATGAATGCAGAAGTGAAATCTTAATTATTTAAAAAAAAACCTACTACTGCAATTGGGAAATAATATACATAAACGTTTTTCGATTTAATTGTCTTTCGTCTGAATATATTCGAAAGAACAGAGAAATACCGTTAAACGCGAAACTGCTTAAACAAGTGCAGAATGGCTGCTTAATAGCTCGTGTTGGCAAAACAGAAAGAACCCTTCGAAATTTGAAGTTCCAGTCATTCTGTAACCTCTCTGAACACAGATAATTGCGACTGCAAATTGTTTCGAACGACTTCTTTCAAACTCTGGCATCTGCTCGTAATATACACGAATCCTTCGGCGAGGCATTATTACAGCCGACGCATGATATTGTAGTCGAGATGCATCAGAAATTTTTTCTATCAGATTGAGAATTACTCCTTTGAATTCGCAGTTCCAATGCGCTGGATCTCCTGTTATTCATCCATTGGACATTATATTTCAATCATTTGTATGTTCGGTCCAAATGTCTTTGCATAGGAAATTCCATTACAATCGAGTTACTCCTTCTTAGTACACCGATTTTTTTTGTTTTTTTTGTTATGGAGTATATATTGCAATACTTAACACAACACATTCTATTTGGCCAATACAATACTTTGATTCATAGACAAAGGGCGAAGAAAAAAATTTTGGTTGGTCAGCATAATTTATTACAAAACGCAATAAAGATTAAGAAATAGTATATTTTGAAAATTGCTCAATATTGATAAGAAAAATATAAAACTAAGACTGCATTTTTTTGTTTTAAAATTTTTTAAACTATAAAATAATGTGTATAGTAAATATTTTTTAACTAAATATAAAATCAAATAACTGTATTTGAAAGATTTTATGCATTTTTATTAGAGCTGGTTTTTTAATCAATTTCACAATGAAAGTTCTTCCAACTATATTTTAAAGATGCAAAAAGATAAAATAATTGTTCGCGTGTGCAAAAAAAGGAATATTGTATTTGAAATTTTTTGAACTATTATTTTAAAATCTAATGACGACTAGATAGAGCATTTAGGCGGCCGTAATTCGTCCATTGCCGCCTTACTTCATTTTTCTCGTTCACTCCGGCTAACAGGAAATGATCAAAAATATAAACAAAGCCTAAGTGGTATATATTCCTTCCACCATAAATTGCACTAGTATATTATAACGGGTTAGCTTCACTCTTCAGAAAGAAGAAAGCAAGGAAAACAAGTGGTTAGTGGAAGTGGTCATCATTAGACAGTTACAACAAGTGAAGATGTGTAATGTGTTGCTCATTTGCTGAGATAGTACTTCTCTCCAAGTAACTACAGTAAAATACATTTAACACGAAAGCGCCTAAGATGTAATATCGGTTAACACGAAATAGTACAAAAATCCCGACAAACTACTATACATTTTCATGTATTTTTCTCTTAACACGAAACGAAAATCGCTTAACATGAAAAGCTTTCTCTTTTGAGAATGAACAAAATACGGAAAACACCAGCCAGATTGGATTGTCTTATTGTAGTATCGGAAGAAATCATTGCAGTAGATGATGATGATGTTTGTACAGACATAATTATGGCAGACATTTTGTTCAAAGCTCAAAAAATATAATGGATGCAGATTAGGACGATGAAAAGGAAATGAATAAAGTAACTCTTGTTCCCAAGTCCTCCGAAATGGGGAACATCATGAAAAGTATGCGCAGTTATTTAGACGCACATTCTAATGGTGAAATGAATAAGAAACAGGACGATATTGAAAAATTTGTTAACAATTTGATGCTAAAAAAATGTCAAGAAAAATATCAGATTATTTTACAAAAACTCAATAAATGTTTTGTTTTTCGAAAAACCTGAGAAACCTTTGTACTAAATTTTTGTTAAGTTCTGGTGAATTAATTTGGTTTTTTGATTTTTATTAAATACATGCATATAAACGCCTCTACGTAAATATACTGCTGTTTGTAAAAAATGCAACACCATGAAGGAATCATCAGAATTAAATGAAATTTAATGCACAATCAACTTGTATTAGTACAAATAAATGACGAAAATTTCAAGGAAAAAAAACAATATTAAGTGTCTGAAATCAGTATTTGGTCTAGCCACCACGAGGTGCAAAAAGTGCTGTTATAGAACGTAGCATGGAGTCAAACAGGTTTTGAATATCTGCTTGTAGAAGAAAATTCCATATTGCTTGTATGCGCAGCAAAAGTTCGTCTTTTGAAGCTGCAGGACGAGAACCACGAGCAAGACGCCAACCAACCAAATCTCGCACCTGCTCAATAGCGACATATCTAGAGAATAAGCAGGTCAAGGAAGAAATTGCATGTGTTAGGCTGAACAGAAGTCTCGAACAGTCTTTGCAACATGTGGGCGTGCATTATCCTGCTGAAAGGTAGCTCAAGGAATGCCTTGAAGGAAGGGAAAGAATTCGGGCAGTAACACTTCACGGTCGTACCTGTTGCTATTGATATTACCCTCATTTCGTAGCAAATTGTATCGTCCATTATACGAAATCGCACCCCAAACCATAACTTCGGATGTTCGGCCACTATGTCGTTCGATGACGCATTCTGGAAGGCAGGTTTCACTGGCATAGCATCTAACACGAATGCGGCCATCATGGTCCCACAAATTGAAGCGTGATTCATCTGAAAAGACAACTTGGTGCCAATCAGCTTGCCAGGCACTGGGCTCATGAGCCCATTGCAGACACAGCCGTCAATGGTTTTCCGTGAGGGGGATCCTGTATAAAGACACCTTTGCCCGCAATCAACGGTGCAGCAGACGTCGACGAATTGACGAAGCCGACATTTGTACACCTGTAGCAGCAGACCAACGTGCTGCCAACTGCCTGGAGGAAGATGTACGGTCATTCACCGCTATGCGGAGCAGGTGTCGATCGTCACGCGCTGACGTCACCTTCCGTCATCCACTGCTTCCAAACTAGTATGGGGGAAATTCGCGACTGACTGGCACCAAGCGAGTAATCACGTGACAAATTGGGCAACAATTCCACGTGCTTTTCAATACCGTGGTAGAATCCAATACGCAAGTTGTTGACATTCTTTAGCTTTAATTTATCTAATTAAAATATATGATATCATTGTATTTTATGCATTATTCTAGTGTATATATTTGTTAGGAAAAACTCTCAACAACTCTTTGATATAATTTTTGCTATATTCTGATTTATTTATCTAATTAAGGTATTCGTCTGCTTCAAATAGTGTTAGCTGGTATATTTATTTAGGTTGGATCCTAGCACTTGGTACACAGCTAATAGTTATTTTAATTCTTAATTAATTTAGTAGTTATTAATTATATATTTTTGCGCAAGAATGGCTTACAGTATATAGGATCAATACAACTTTTTTTAAAAAACTTGAAACTGTTTGACTATCGAATAACAATTGTATCGTTTCATTAAAAAGAACTCACTATTATTATCAAATAGAGTCAGTTAAGTGTATATAATATAAAAAATGTCTGTTTATAATTTTAATTCATAATTCAAAGTCAAGAGAAAATATTTATTCTGAAGTAAAACAATTTGATGATAATTTGTGAAAGTAATGTTTACAAAAATTAAATAAATTTTTCTTTGATTTTTACATTTCACAAATTATTGATTTCTAAATAATTAATAATTATTATTTACTGTTAAAAATTGATGTTATTTCTTTCTTTAAATTAAAATAAAATATTCTTAAGGGGAATGATACCATCGCAAAAGGCAACAATTTTTAGAAATGATCAAATTTAATTTGATGATTTGTTGTTATTTTTTTTTTTTATTGAAGTACATTTTAAACTTGCAAAAACGTTTGTTTCTTGAAGCCTGTGTATATAGATTATTAGGTAATATGAAAGTTTTAGATAAATGTAGATAATTATTTTTTGGTGAAAGTGTATTTTTTTCCATCGCCTTTTCTCCCCCCCCCCTTTTGTACATAAAATATTAGAGTTGATATGGTATTTATCCTGTCATGAAAATGAATTTTTTTAACACTATATTTACATCAAGTTTGCCTACCTACTCTTAAAATTCGAATGAATATTTTATTTTACTGTGGAACAGTTACTGGATGAAAATGAATTTTATTTTTACACTGCATTGCATATATATGTATGTGTTTTACAATATTATGGAGCATTTAAAGATATTTGAAATGTTTCTAATAAAATAACATTCTCCATCTTTGACTGTCTGATTTACTTAGTAATTGTTCTTTAAAAATGTTTGGAATTTGTTTTAGAAATGATTGTCTAGAGTAATAAAAGAAAATACTATTTCATTTTTTAGTTAAAGCAATGATTCATATTAACATATAATTTTCAGGATATATTCATTGTAATGTGATTATCCATTATTATGAGTTATTTAATTACATATAAAGTACATAATCAGGGCTAATAATTAACTAAATGATTATAATGAGTTATTTCTACATGTATTAACTGTTATAATACTTTTCTCTAAGTTGCAGTCACTATAGCAAGTGCTCTTTAAGCACATTAAAATTAATAAAGAGTTACCTTCAGCCATGCATGTGTACAGAATGCTTAAAAACCTTGTTATATTAAGTATCGAAAAAAAATTGCAAAAAATTGTAACTTTCCTGAAAAAAAAAAACATGCATTTAATGAACATGTGTTTGTAATTTTACTCGTTAGTACAATGCTTTGCAGAACTGAATAGTTTTCTATTGGAAATTGCACTTTTATATCAGGGATACTAAATATAATGCATGGGTATGCGACACTTGGATCACAAATTAATGTTATTAATGCTAGTATGAACTATATTAAAAGTTTGCATTACAATTTTTTATGACAAATTGAATACTTTTTTTTAATTGTCTTTGTATAAAGTGCCTTTAATACGTTGATCTACTTTTTAAAAATTATTATACAATTTTAAGGGAATGTTTCATCAGAAAAGGTGCAATAATTATCAGAAATTCAATTTAATAACTTTAGTCTTAAATATATTTTTCTTCTTATTGAATTACATATAGTTTATGAAAAATAATAGTATGATTTATCTATAAACAGATTCTTGTGTTCGAATCTTAGATAATTAAACACTTAAGTACCTCTGTTATTACTCTGAAGATGCATAAAATAAGTAAAACTTAAGTTAATTAAACATTATATGTTCTCAATATAACTTCATTTAAAATAAACAAAAATTTGCTTAAGTTAACTAACATATTTTACTTTTTTATGTATGATCTAAATATAATTTTATTTAAAATAAACAAAAATTTGCTTTGAAGTATTTACATGTTTGTGAAAGTCTACACCTCTCCAAAATCCTTTTAGAACAGGTTTCTTTTGTGAAGACAAAAATAGTGAGAATAAAGCTTGGTTTAAGCTGGCGTCGGTATTGAAAATATTCTTCAAAGTAATTGCATACATAATAAACAGGGAGGAGATAGTTTATAATCCTCACGTTTCAACATGCTTTCAAAATACTCATATTTTGCACTGGTATATGAAAAAAAGGGATTTTTTTCCTCAATCATATTTTCATTTATTGATTGAACAACCATTTTAGCAAAATGAGACATTTTTAAAAGTACAATGTGAAACTGCGATAGCAAAATAGTCCTAGCGATGGTAGTAAACAAACGGCAGCGTAATCACGTGACACAGTTTTCACGTGATAGTGACGTCACATGAATTTAATCCATTGCTGTGAAACTGTTCCACTGCACACAAACTCCTATTGCGCGATAGGGAAATCTTCCTTCTCGAAGGCCAATAATCCTCCCCGTTCAAATTCCGTAAGTTGTTGGAATTTCTCCTTATTTCGTCGTGGAGGCATACTTAGATCTCATTAAACGTTCACCTCTAACAAAGAATCATTAACTATTTTCAACGTTCCACTACAGCCCTCTATTTATACACTTTATATATCAGTTCAGAGGGCGCTTCGCACGCCACGTGTGCGTGGTGGCTCTGAAATATTACTATTTTACGTAACATACTATAATTGATATTTGCTACAAAGTTCATTTAATTCTGACGATTCCTTCATGGTGTTGTATTTCTTACAAACAGCAGTGTAAAATAAACTCCAATTAACTTAATTTTGTTGAAATTTGGGTTTTCTTTCTTTGCAATATCCTTTAACACGAAAAAGCATTTAAGTCCCTTCAGTTTCGCGTTAAGCGCTTTCCACTGTATTTATCGTATGTTTTCTGGATCAAAAAAATATTCGTTAAGTCGTAAGCGAATACTTGGTCAAAAGAATGATCTATGTGTAAAATTATATTTCTCTTGATTAATACTTCAAGTGAAATGTTCTCTGTTGAATACGAATACCAATCTTTTCTCTATCAACTTTTTTTATATACTAGCTATTTTTTACGCCATTGATACATAAAATTTATCTTTAAAATGTATATTTATATATTTTTAACTGTGCAACTAAACAATGTTTTTGTAAATTGAAAATGCTTTCTTGAAACACATGAATAAACTGGATCAAGGAAAAAAAGCATTTCAAGTTAAAAAAATGTTTACATATATTGAGTTCTTTGTAGTTCATAGCTTACACATAAAAAAAATATTTAACTAATAATTTACATATTTTTATGAATCACTTTTACTTAAACCAACACATTATGAACCCATATACAGTTTACATCATTGAAAATTTCTTTTACATTAAGAAATGGAATTTTTTTTTTCAAAAATACCAATTAAGTATTATAAAATAACTGTTGCTCTTATTTCTGATGCTTTCAAGAACACTTTAGATATTTTTAAAAAATTTGTTTATATTTCCATCAATGCCTTCTTTTGTTAATATCTCCTTTGCAGTCAAACTTGCATACATAAATAAAGATAATTCTCTTCTTCAGACTCCCTTTAAAAAAATAAAAAATAACATGAATTATAGAAATATGAAAAATAGCTTAGTAGAGCATTTTAGTTTTGAAACATTATTATAAGCATTTATAACAATATCCCAAAAATGCCTCACAAATTTTACTTTCAATGATAAAACAATTTTAAATATTTATTTTTTAAAATTCAAAATCTCTTTGTGATCATTTATAATGAAAAACTCAATCATTTATCTATTTTTTAGGGAGAAGTTCGATCTCTATTGGCCACTCAAGAAGGCACGCTTATTTCTGGTGGGCAAAACCAACTCAAAGCGTGGGATTCTCATCAACGATTTCAGCAATTAGCTGCAGTCGACGTGAGTATCTGTTTATTATGAATCAAAAGTATTCAATTTTAAAAATTGACTCTAGTTTGTGGTTTACTCTGACATCTTTACATCATCACAAAATACAGACATAAACAGGGCCGCTTTATCACTTAGGCACGTGTATATGGTGGTAAAGATTTTGGGGCGCAAAATAGAGGGCGAGAAAAGAAAAAATAAAAATACAGCGAACGTACTACTATCTAGTGAATCGTGAGAGAAGCATTTTTGCCTTCAAGAGAGTAAAGACTGAAATAAGATCTACTATGGAAAATGAATAGCTTAACAGTTTGAAGTTGCGGTGCTCTCAAAATCATATTGCGAAAACTGAAAAGTAAAAGACAAAGCGTAAGCGATAAAAAGATAATTAACAATCTTAAAACAGTTTATACAATAATATGTACTCTATACTGTAATATACTGTAATTGCAAACTATATCATTAATTTACTGTACTAATTTACTAAAAGGTCGGCGGTCCATGATGCCGTAAAATAAAAAAAGAACAAGAGAGTGGCCAAACCATACCACTATCTTTTCCTTAATGACCTTCGGTCCAGGACACGGCGTATCCACAGGTGGAGGATAATGGAAAGACTACCCAGAAAGCAAAAACAAAGAAAGGGAAAAGAGTAAGAGAATTAAGGGAAAATTTCTCACGAACCAAAACAGGAAAAGTAAGAACTGAAGGAGAAGGTGCCCTGGAAATATGGGGGGGGGGTAGACGTAACTATTGAAGTTCTTAGGGAGCCGGAAAGGTTAAAAACGGCCCTGCACATAAATCATTTTGCCTTCAGATACAATCCACTACATATAACATAATCCTGAATTGAAAAAAACTTTGTAGGTTCTTATAAAGTTGAAGAATTATAAATGAAGAATAACTCATGACCCCTGAGTCAGAACTATCTCGTTCTTTTTCTTTACTTTCAAATATGTACTAAGTAATCTAGAGACTGTTAATTTTTTTTTAAAAAAAAGAAATTTTTGAAGAGGAAAATTTAAAAAAAGGGGTAATTAAGTGGATAAATAGAAACACAAAATAATTTTCTTTTGTTTTATATCCACCTTCATTTAATACTTACAAACTATTACAAAAAAATCATAAATCACATGTGGTTATCTATTTTAAAACAAGGAAAGGCAACTAAATTTTTTAAATACTTTTTTATAGAGTAAGCTCTCACTCAAATATTAATAAAAGAGAAAATTCTTACGGAAAATCTGAAATGTGTAGCATTTATAAAACCCTTATTGGAACTTTTATTTCATTTTTAGTTTACAGAAGGTGATATAAGAGCATTACAGTTTCAAAAAGAAGGCGGAGCTGCTCTCTATGTAGGCACTAACAATGCTATTTCGGAAGGTACAATGCAGAGTTCTTTCAGTATCTTAATACAGGTAAGTTTCTACGTTTTTTTTAATTTTGTGGCTAAATGGGTTATAGTATAATTCTGTAAGGCATGTCTATGGGTCTATGGTTACTTCCAATGTTTTTAAATTGTTGCGGTTCACCCAATGGCGTACGTGTGGCCATTCTATATTTAAAAAAAATTGCATGTTTTCTTTTCTTAAACACTTATTTTCGACATTACCTCTTTTTTAAAATATGACAGATTACAGCTTTTATCACAAAAACACAAGTAACACAAAATTGTCAAGTTGGATACTTGAACAACAGCGACTGCCAGACCGTGAAGCGTGGGCGTCTGCAGAGAGCAAAGAATATACATGAGCTGATGAATCCGAAACCGATGAATGTGCTTAATTTGTTCGCTGCTGAGTCGCACTACATGGCATCAACAGGAGAACCCAATCCCGTGGAAGCACCGGGTGTGGGATGATGTCTCAACAGCCATTCCCATGTTATCGCGCGAAAAGCTGATCATCACAATTTATTTTCCCCTTCAGTGGGCATGAGGGGAAGAATTCAATTGTCAGTTGGCAACCCAATGATCGCTTTTTTTCATCATCGTGCGTTTCTAATGAAAGAAATGTCCCGTCTACACATTTATCGAATCATTTGGTTAAGCAAACACAGTCACATCGATTGAAAAAAGCCGATTCTCCAGTCGCTGTACCAAAAATATGTTTCTTTTAGTATACGCGTCTTAGATCTTAGTAAAAACAGTCACCCCAAAATGACTTGGCGTTCCACCGGCCGATCGTGATTGGCTTAAGGCCCATTCCATTTTAGGTGGAAATTAATGAATATTATTATCACTGATGAAATTTAAATATATATATATATATATATATATATATATATGAGAATATGAATTTTGTAAAATTTACTGCGGGCAACATTTATAAATATTTTTAGATTAATAGGAAAAGTAAATATGTCATTTAATACGAAAGGAGAACACAAACTTGAAGTTCTACGACGGGACGTGATTTTGTAGAATCATACGATGGTTTTCCAATAAAAGGATCGCTCAAAATTGCGCTATTTCCACCGTAAAGGATGCTGCAAAGGTACTAAAGTACTCATCGTAAGAGATAACTTCGGAAGTTCTTCGTAGGAAAATATTTTTAAATACAGAACAAAATGAAATATAGACTAGCACAAAAAATACAAACTGAGTTTGAGTTTTTTGGCACAAGGACTAACTTGGCAATCTGCGTCAAGTAAAAGATAAAAGTATCCCAAATGGTAAAGAAAAACTAATTGTTACTGAAAAGTTGTTAAAAGTTTAAAAAAAATTAAATTATATAAAATGATACAAAATAATTTATAAAAGATCAGAAGATATATAATAAAATGTAAAAAAAACTTACATTTTATGTACAGTATCAATGGAACGTAAGAATGCAAATAGATTTGGATGCGGGTTTTCCCCAACCAAATCAGTCAAAGTTAACACATTTGTCTTAAAAGATGTTTCTTGGCAATAAATAATAAAAACATTTTATTAAAATATGTAAAACGAAAATTCACTCTGGTAAAAAGCCACACACTGCTTTCTAGCAATAAATGTTTATGCGTTATACGTGCTAGTCCGATACATATACCTTATAAACATAATAAAAGGCTGGTCCAATGATAAACAGCAATCAAACTAAATTCAAGAACTCAAATCTCCTAATCTAATCGAATATTTAATCCAAGAAAATTCAGATTTAATTCATCGTTTGGTCTTTCATTCCTTAAGACAAAAGTACTTCATTGACTCTCATTCTCTTCCTTTCAATATTGGGAAGCTCTCATCCTGTTTTCCATAAAATTGAAAAAAAAGTTCTGACACATTTGTGTCCTTTCTGTTAAATTTGTCCTAGAAGCTCTCAGCCTCCGATGATCAGAATACATAGGCCAGAACATAATATATTTCTCTCTTTTACTTATTGTCTCTTTTTTTGTCGGTTCAATGCAGGTTAACTTCACTTCAAACTCATTTAAGGACAAAGAGTTAGATCTTTTTCTAATTACTAAAAGGCTCATAAACATTGCAAAGTACGCTTTCAAACTGCATATATTGAAGCTATTGGTACTTTATACAGGGTTATTAGGAATGAATGACCCGATTACAAAATTTAATAATTCCCAGATGAATAAACAGAAAATGATCATTACATAACATGTCCTTGTAAAGATAAAACATGATTTTTTTTTCGTACTTAACGTTCCTTGTTGTAAAATAAATACGAGTTGATTGAAAAAAATGATCGTTTGTATAGCTTCATACATGTAAAGGCATTAAAGTAGACGCTGAAACTCATCACTATGGTTCAATACTTGCACTGTTTTCAATTTGAACGGCTTAAACTGCATTTTTTCTCTCAATACACTCCATATGGTAGACTGAGGAAACAGAAGTTCTCGACTAGCATGAACCGTCGCTTTCTTTGGACTGCGTATAAGTCCCTCTCGCACTCTTTCAACATTCTCTGCGAGAACAACCTGGACGCCCTAGACTTTTGCCTAACACAGGCATCAAGTTTCCTGGAAAAGTTTATACCATCTTATACTCTTGGATGTCTATGCATTTCTATGGCACTTTCTCCGATATCCACGCTGAACCGTGATTAATGACAGACTTTTCGTAAACGAGAGCACACAAAACGCCTTCTCCCGCTGCGACGCCACTTTTTTTACGTCTGTTTACAATTTCATAAACATCTTGATTGCAACATTGCTGCCACTTATTGGATAAAAACAATGTTACAACCTCAAAATTTCATATTTTTTCTTTTATTAGGTATCATTTTCTCTGCATTTATCTGGGAGTTATTAAATTTTGTATTCGGGTCCTTCATTCCTGATTATTATATTATGTCTGCATCAAGGATAATTTTTCTGATCTCAAAAAATTATAACCATCGCTACATTGGTTTGTAATCATTTTTCCAATTCCCACTAAGAGTGATCCGAAATATGCTGTGATAACACATTCACATGCCGAAAGTCAAAATCCAGCTGAAAAAATTAATTAAAGACAATTAATTTAACTTCTAAAATCATGCATTTATAAAAAAAAAAACATTTGAAATTCTTTGTTAAATAACTCAATTCAAATCTCTATCGATAATTATACGTATATTTCTAAGTATAATTTGCCGTAAAAAATAAAATCATTATTTGCTTTTATACAATGTTCCTTGTAATCATGTTTGAATATTTGAATAAAATGTATATATAATAAACAGTTTCAGTGTTTTTATATGAGAATCTTTACTAAGACACAGTTAAGTTTTAGTTAAAAAAAAAATATATCTGCACATCCTTAAAGAAACTTTTTCATAAAAATTGATAAAAAAAGTTATTATTTTTTTATTTAGTTTTTCAGTTTTTTAGGAAGAAAATATACCTAGACGCTCCATTTAAATTCTGATAAACTTATATAAAGGTGTTAAAAAGCTTCACAGTAAAATTTAAAGCTAAGACTTTTTAAAGTTTTATTTTACCTTTAAATTGAATTTTTGAATCATTTTACTCAAATTCATCTCCTTTTGACTTCACACACGTAGTTTTTAAATCTCATTGGTTATTCATCTATCAAGGTTCGCACTACCTTCATTGAAATTTCCATCACTGCCTTCCTTAAAGAACGTTCAAGACTATTCAAATTGGAATGCCATTATTGGTACACATTTGCTTCCAATACTGACCACAAATCATTGTTCATTGTATTTAAATTCCAACTTCAAAAGACCAATCTTTGGCTTTATGAAGCTCGACATATTCTTTTTCTAACACCGCTGAGTCATCTTCTCCTTATAAGCAGGATCAGAGTCCCTGGGAAAAGTCAAATCGTTTCCATTGAACAAGTTTACGTTAAGGGGTTAGCTATTGATTCTAAAAAAATGTCTTGATAACTTTTATGGTGGTTACACAAAAAGGAATCGCTGAGATGCCTTCGCAGCTGACACCTTATCAAACCATTACGGAAGCCAAATGATGGAACCAAGGACGTCTTAAGACTCTTTGAGGCCCTGAGCCTAGAGAAATCTTAAGATTTTTTGAGACCTTGGGCCTCTATGCAAAAGTAGGTCCTACCAGAGATCTTTAAAAGTAGGCAGATGAGTTGAATGATTGTTTATGGTATTAGGCCTAGGCCTAAACATGGATAACGGTCATTACATAGTAATTCATTCTTATCACTTTTGCTTGTTGACATGCAGTTTGAAATTCCCTGTTTTTCGGAGAATATGTACGGGAATAATATTTGACCATTAAAATTATTCGGACCATGATCTTATTAAGACAGAGTAGTGAACAAAACGAGGCCTTTACTGAGGGTGAGGCCCTGGGCCTTAAGACGTCCTTGGATGGAACTTGTATGAGTCCTATAAGCATTGTTTCTTCTCTTTACTTTTTGTGTATTCCTTCAGTAGGTACGGTCATTCGGACGGTTGAAAGATCCTTCAATATCAAACAATAGTCTCGTCAATAAGCAGAATTCGTCTATGGCCATTATAAGCGTGCCCCCATAATAATGCTTTTGCCTTAAGGTACCTCTGGTGCTTTAATTATTTTGTAAAAAAAGGGTTACTTTTTATAATGGTCTAAGGTCTTCGTTTACTATAAGACATAATGTTCTTTTTGTCATGATCACCTGTTAAAAAGAATCTTCTTTCGACAAGGTTTTCAATGAATTCTCTTCCTGATTGCTTTGAAGAGACCTGGTATTCTCACAGAGCGCGGACGAATGCTTCTAGTACGATCTGTAATGTTAGATAGTCTTAGAAAATCTCTTAAAAATCCTAGAAAATCTCTTAACTCTTCGATAAATGAAAAAGCTTTTATGTTTAAATGCTTAAAAGCCTTAAAATTTCCTTCTTCGACTGAGAAAAATATCTTCTGTACGCTTCTGTTTGACGTTTGTCCTACTGTGTTAAAGCTCTGACTGATTTCGAACAGCAAGACAGTTTTTTGAAAAAATATTACAGACGATATCCAACGACAAAATTTAAAATCGAAATTCAAACGTTCTTAAATGTTTATATCAGAACTTATAATAAAACTAGGTAGTCATTGAAAACGTTTTCCATTGTATTTATTTAAGTTCGACAAGCATCCATTTGAATATTTTGCAACAATGTAATAAATTTCACTAAATAGTCTAATTAAATGCAAGCACTGTATAGTTTACATGAAGATGATTCTAATCTATATATTTTAAAGACAAAAGTAGAGTACAGAAACAAATATTTTTTAAAGAATTTTTTTTGTTTCATATCGAAGATGGTTATCCATTTGACGGGCATGTGATGCTCTGCTCTTTTTGTTGTTCACACGTATTAAATACCATAAATACTTACGATGCTTTTTATCTATATTTTTACTAAGGGCATTGATACTATGATATATGACCTCGCCATTGATTTTCAAGGACAAAGTTTCGTCACTGTAGACAAAGGTGGAAATATCTGCAGGTGGAATATTCGCTATTTAATGTGGAAGACGAAACCCCAAGTAAGAATTTCAGACATTATTCCATATTAATTATAAATCATCACTAATATATGATTAAAATATAGCACATTTTTTATTAAAAAAATCAATAGATTATCTAAAAAATAAGATAATACTTATGTCATATTGTGTTTTTACATTGTGAAGGCAATGGAATAAAACAATGTACGTGGTGTAAAGGACGAGGTAGAAGATCCGAATTCACTCGAGATGAGACTTGCTCTTCTTGTAATGGATCAGGATATGATAGATGTTTTTATTGCAATGGAACTGGACAAGTGAAATGTAAAGGCCTTGTCCCACGTATACCTATTTGGAGCAATTTTTCTTTCAACCACCCTTTGGAGCTATTTTTTGTCTGGTTGCCATTGCAACAGCTTCGAACAACTTTGTCCCAGTGAGCTGAAATAATTATTCGAAATTAAAATTGTTGAAATTCCAGCCAGTGGTGTTCTTT
Source organism: Trichonephila clavata (assembly GCA_019973975.1). Classification (NCBI taxonomy): domain Eukaryota; kingdom Metazoa; phylum Arthropoda; class Arachnida; order Araneae; family Nephilidae; genus Trichonephila; species Trichonephila clavata. The sequence goes on along the minus strand of BMAO01033267.1, from coordinate 118,232 downwards.
GGCTCCCTTAGTCAAAAACAAGATGGCGGTAAAGATGGCATTCTCGGCTTTGTCAAACGCATCAGAAATGCGTATAATCTTTTAAGCAGATCCATTTCTGTTTACGACTATCAACAAAAGCGCGAGTGGAATAAAATGAATAAGATTGGATGTTCGTTTTCCGAAGCAGAAAAATAGGACAGTAATTTTTCAATGTGAAAGTAGGGTGCGGCTGACGTCAGAGCGTATAGTTTTGTTTACGGTAACCCTTCGCCCTTACAGCTGCTTGAAACGGTTGTTCTAAGGAGACTCGATATGTTCTCAGATATATGTGTGAGATAAGGCCTTAAGACTTGTGATCGTAAAGGAAATTTGAATTTTTTTGTAGAATTGACTGTTACTTGGGTTAATCATGTTGAGGAAGCCGGGACGATTGTGTTCTGCGACGCCGGGTTCTATCAAGGGCAGCGCTGTTGGAATCGCTGCTGAGGCCGTGTGTTTTCTCCTGGTGAAGGTGACGTTAAAACGAGCTGGGAAATGCTGGAGCACAGGTGCTGGTAAGGCTGTTGGAGAGACTGTTGAACTTGTAGCAATGTCTCTGTGTCAGTGTTGGTATATGTGGTGTATGGTCAAAGTGGAATACGTCCCGCCCATGAAAGGAAACGTGATGTAGAGTCACTTCTGTTTGGTCGTATTCGGAAAAACCATCCTACTATTGGTCCAAGTCACAGTGTACTTTGAAACCGGCGGCTGGCGTGGGAACTGCGCCGGAACCTTATTGTCGGCTATATCAAGGGAGGTCAGAGGTTGACTTCCCTTAGAACATCAGTGCCGGGGAGTCCACCCTGGGATACTTTCCCACGAGAAATTGTTTGACCGTTGAGACGTCACTCGTTCCCAAAAGAAATGGGTCCTTTGGTGAAGACCACCGCAGGATTATATATCAGAGACTTCTTTTCCCAAGGAATTGATATTGAATGTTCAAGGTCAAGTAGCTTATTAAGAAGAAAATCCTAGCATTTTTCCTATAAATCAAGTGAATGATGGAGCTGTATGCAAAGTATCAAATCAGTTTATAAAAAAAGCACAAGACTGGATTTCCTATTGAGCGTAATTTGAAACAAAGGCAGCTTTTGCGAATGATTCCCATTGTCTGTGTGAAATATCAATGGAAAGATAAATTGGATAAACGCTTTACTTAAGGTTACGAGCATATGGTTTATTTCAAAGATTATCCACACAAAAATGTTGCTGTTGCACTATTTTGCAAACCTCTTTGTAATTCGGTACAAATTTAGAGGAGAAAAAGTAGTATCAATGAATACTATTTTTTTACTTTATTTTGTGTAATTGTTTCCCATTCAGTTTTTTCCTCCTATTTAATGTATTTTTTAAAAAATGTTATTAGCTTCTGTTTTTTACTACTGATCAAAAATTTTGTCTTAAAATGTGCTTTGCAGCAGTATTTTATTATTTATGAATCTTCCAAGCCAATCCTAGGGATATATGCATGTCAGAAACTTGATGTAGTAAAAAATGTAAATCAGGTTAAATTAATGTCTAAAGATGAAGTGATTAACAGAAATGGTGAAATATTCAAAGGGTTGGGTAAATTTCCAGGAGATGCCTACTGTATTGAATTAAAACCTGAAGTTAGACCTGTACTAAAGATCCTCCTAGGCTGCCTCTCTAGCACTTAATAGTAAACTTAAGGAGGCTCTGAAATATTTAGAGAGTCTCAGGGTGTTATAAGACAGGAAAAAAAACCCCCATGATTGGGTCAGCAGCCTTGTGGCTGTTGAGAAACCAAATGGGAAGCTGAGAATTTGCTAAGATCCTAGAGGAATCTCAACAAAGCTATAAAAAGAGAACACCATATTATCCCACACCTGACACCATGTCATGTTCTTTAACGATTCTCTAAGAATCTTATTATGTATAAAGAACTATTTATTGATGCATAATTATCACATTAAAAAGTTACATGCACGGGTTCATTGCCATCTATATTCTACACACAGAACAACAACAAACATATATATGAAGTCAAAGTTGCAGTACCTATATTCAGTTAAAGTTACAGTAAAGACAAAATAAATCACAATTATTATAGCAGGTATGTGACAACTTAGAGAGTATTTAATACGTTAATTATTGAATTAGCAAATTTATAACAAACTGATTCAAAGAAGAATTTTTATGTTAAAATATCAAAGTTCTCTTTTTAGCAGTAAATTATAAAAGGAATCCTTCTTAAGTCCAGATAATCTAGTTCTTTGTTTCTTGATATGAAATGAGATTTCAAAAAGATAGCATTTGCATTTTACCTTTCATAAGATTAACTGTAATGCTCATACCATTTGAATTAACATCAAATAGCTTTTATATAGTTTATTTCATGACTCTATCAGGTAGACACCATCTGTGTGGGTTTTCATCCGGAAGGTCGAGCTATTACTGCTGGTGGTACAAACGGAAAACTTCTTGTCCTCCATTCAGATGGCGGTTCAGTGGTAGCCACTATTTTTGTAGCAGATGCTGCGCTAAAGGCACTTGCTTACAATACAGGTAAGAAGCTCTGAATCCTCTTCTTTTTGTCATTTCAGTGTGGATATAATATTTTTGGTTAATATTATATCTTCAAAACAAATAACTTGTGAGATTTTCACAGAGTTAAAATTATTCATCAGCTTATAATGATTCAAAATATATTATCAATATTTCGTCATGTTTTGCAACAATTACTATCATCTGAATATTTTCTTAACTCAAATCACTAACTCTAATACTGATTGTCTAAACAGGGGAGACCAACCCGCGGCACGCGTGCCACAGTGTGGCAAGTCTGAGTTGAAAGAGTGGCACGCGAAGACTTGTTGAAAATTTTTAAAATATAATAATTATTAATTTTTGTTGTTTTATTGAGAAAGGTGGTTGTCTTAGATAAAACAAAACATCAAAATTTATTTTAAAATTAAACTTAATTAAATTACAACAGAAAATTATAATGTAGACAACACTTCTTCCTTGTAGTGTGCGTTGGCTTTCCAAAGGAAGTGCATTCATGAGATTCTGGAATTTGGGGGAGGTGTTTTAAAATATCTGGAAGAAAACAATGAACTGACCAGTGAGTGCTTACTTTTCAAGAATGAAGATAGCTTTGAGATTTAGCTTTTCTTACCCATACTTTAAGATATTTAAATACTTTAAATTTAAGATTACAAGAAAAGATTGTTCTTTTCCAATCTTGATTAATCATATACTTCTTTTGTGAACACACTTTTGCTTTTTTTGTACCGATTTGGGAGAAAAAAAGAGAAACTGCTGTACACCTAATACAACCCGATTTTATTAGCATCTTCGAGAACTAATTCTAATGTAAAAAATCTACAAATTGAATACTCAGGAAAAAATCTGCAAATTGAAAAACCGCATTAAAAAGTACTGACTGTTTAATAATTATTTAGAATTAAATTTTTCTGGTTACTCATTTTTATTTTATACCCAACCTAACTGATTGAAACTGGAAAAAAAAATGTAACAATAAAAATTAAGTTCACGCACGCGCGCGCGTCTTTTGTCTTATTTATTATATTACTTTTAAAGTTCCATTACTTAGACTTGCATAAAATATGTGCTATTTGCGTAAAAATCCCATAATAAGCCTATAAATAACATCTTTTCATATTCTTTTGTTTGTTGGAAAAGTTTGAAGTGGCATGCATAATTTTTTTATCAGATTATGGCACTCTTCCCACAAAAATGCTGGCCATCTCTGGTCTAAGATATGAGATAAAAACTCTTAGTTATTCTGTTTTTGTGATGTGATTCTGCCCATTAAACTTCTCATTCAAAGTACTTAATTCGACCTTTCCTTTGAATAATTTCGGAATGGAAATAATTTATTACCGCCAGCTAACGACTTGACATTTCTAAATCCACTTAAACGAAACTGAATGCGTATAAAATGGGTTTAAATAGGCATATTGGTGACATTATTACGTAGAAATTTACTTAACTGTAAACGATATTTGTCTTCCTATATGCAGCTGTTTTATATTAGGTTAAAACAAAACTAATGAAATGCATGTAGAAATATACAATCAAACTACAAGGATTTAGATTCCTTCAAGAAATATCTTGAGATCGTGGTTTCTTTCTGACTGAATGAAATTACTCGTAAATAATTTGAGAACCAGCTAGAATCGTTTATGTTCATTGTTTATTTCTTTTGAATTAGCTCTCATCTATATCATTACATGCCTTAATTTTTTTTATTATTATTTATCAAGGTTTTACGAAACCATCAAACGTGTGAATATCATTCATCCGACTATTTATATGAATTATAAAAATAGCTAGTTTTCTAAAATCTGGTTTTTAATTAAGCTTTTTTAAGCTGTAACTTTTTTTTCCCACGCATTTTTTAAAGATCTTATTTCTGAAAGTTGCTGTGAAGCTTGTGCCCTAAGCTGATCTAACAATATATCTATTAAAATATTTAAAATAGTGTAAGTTACTTATAAATATTGCAATTAGGAAATACGATTCACACATTCATTCATCATTTGTAATATTTTTTGTCTTTCCTTATGTGTGGACTTTTAGTGAATGGGTACATTTAGAGAAAAACTATCAAAACGAATATTTAAACTGAATTTCTAAACTAAAATAAGAAATATTGAAGTTTATTTGGTTGTTCTTTTTCTTCATAAATAGATGGGTCCGTTTTAGCTGTTGGATGCGAAGATGGTAACGTATACATATGTGGGTCAAAGAATCGTGGTTATTTGTACAAGATACATGCTGTTCTAAAGGTAAATTGTTTATTAAAAAATTTGTATTTATTCGGAAATGTCAAGAAAAACTAAAACTTTAATTCGGAAACAAGCTAACTACTGTCATATGATGTTGAAAATCTCGATATTAAACTGCTTGATAATGTGATTGCATTCTTCAGAAAATATCAACGATAAGAAAAGTTGCAGACAAGATGAAATTTATGTAAAAAATAAGAGAGGAAATAATTTAGGAACTTTTATTCTTTTTAAAGAAGGAATACTAATAAGTATTTAGAAGAAATTTAAATCAATGTGTGTGTTATTTTAAATCGAAAAACTGAAGAGTTTTTGGAAATATTTTTAAGGCGCTTAACAAAAGAGCCGTTTTTCGCCTGTAAATTGCGTGGGAGTGATAGGTTGTCCACGTTTTTTATTATGAAGCTATTGGTATTTTGTGAACAATATTAAAATACTATATTTTTTAACCACACGTGTAAAAATATTACAAAAAATGTCCGATTAGGACATAAGGATAGTTTATATGAAAACAAGCAATTTCAGTTCATCTTGTGTACGCTAACCAATTATGAAAGCCCGTTGATGCAATAATTACCATTAATGTGGAATTTCTTAAGCAATTCACAATAAAAATTTAATATTTCAGTAGAAGGCATAAAATAATTCTAAATACAATGTTTTCAAGCCCATTACTTTTATCCTAAGAGGAATAAAAGTTAAATCTCTAAGAATCTCGTTAGTATACGACCTGGTTTTCTGCAAACAATAATAAAGTTTTCAATGGTTTTTTCTGTTTCAGAATGAATGGCCGATTTTACAAATAGATTGGTCAGATGATGGTGAATATTTACAATCTTGTTACAGGAAAGAAGACTTTTGTGAAGTTGCTCTTTGTAAGTAGTTCAACAATCGTGTAACATTCTTAATTTGAAAACTCACATAGAAATTTAATCAATCAAAACAATAAATTGGTCAATGGGAAACAATAGAGTTTAAATTATAGAAAAAACTTAATCATTTAGGCGAGTATGTTGCTTGATATTCTCTTATTCCTATATTAAATAGCTAAAGAAAAGACAAAATAATAAGAACATTCATTTAAAAATGAGTCGTCTTTCAACCGTCCAAAAAACGGCGGCACGCGTCGCAACAGTTTCCCACCTAATGCCGATGAAAAGGAAGGTATCAGTCTAGAATTTTGCCGAGTGAGAAAATTCTGTTCCTAGCAAAGCGTGATTATGTCCTATCTCTCCGACGTGAATAAAGGTATGATAATTGAAACTCACCTTGCAGGAGAGTCCGTGTCCAGAACAGACAATCTTGTGGGTGTTACACTGTTCAACTACTGTGTCAAGGGTTATAATAAATTAAAAAAAAACCTTGGTAAAGTGTCTTCTGGGAAATGCAGGGGGCGAAAATTAAAGTTGAAGACTCTGATAGACGGGTGTTGAAGAGGATAGTCGCCTGAAAATGCAGATAACGTCCGAGATTAATACCCCCACCTTGAGAAATCCGTATTCATGAAAACTATTCAAGAGGAGTTGCATGCTGCGAACATTCATGGCAGAGTAACTATTCAAAAACAGTTAGTTTTGGTACAGAATGCTATGAAGAGAATACTGTGGTGCCGAGACCACCCAAACTGGGCACAATTGCAATAAGAACAAACTAATTTGTCTGAATCTTCATTTACATTATTCCAGACCACCGGACGTGTGTTCGTTTCGAGAACATCGGCATTTTATGCTGACTGCCTAGTTCCAACAGTGAAACATGGAGGGGATTCTGTGATGGTGTGGGGTGCAATATCTTTCCCTGGATTGGAGCCTCTCGTTGCTTGAGGGGCGACCATTATTGAAGCATTTTCGCATATCATCTTCACCTTATGATTCAGATTCTCTTTCCGCGAGAAAGTCCTGTGTTCCAAGATGATAACGACCCTGTTCACACGTCTCGCTGTGTTCAAACATGATTACATGAGCACGATGATAAAGTGGAGCATCTAACGTGGTGTCCCTATCTGATCTGAACATCATTGAGTGCTTATTGCCTTTTTCAAGGAACAAAATTCGTGCTCGGTTTCCTCCTCCACGCACACTGTCTGACCTTGAGACACCTCTGCACGAAGGATGGGTACGAATTCCGATGAAGTTTGTTCAAGATCTTTATTTTTCAATACCACGTCGAACGCAAGCTGTCATTCAGGCCAAAGGTGACTGAACCCAAAAGGTTTCTACAAAAGGTTACTAATAAAAACATTTCAATTTTTCTTTGGTGTTTCTATTATTTTGTCCTATTCCTGAATAATGTCTGAATTAGTGCATAATTCTTCAAATCTTTAGATCATGCTATATGATGATCAATTAGATTCGATGAGTTCGAGTTTCTATTTTACTTATGAGAACTTTAATGGAATCAAGTGTCAAATCCAGTGGCGTACAATAGGGGAGGTTTTTTTTTGGGGGGGGGGGTCTACCCCCATATAGACCACACGACAAATTTTTATTTTCACACCATAGAGATTATCCCTTCGTGCTTACAGCTTACAACTACGTGTTTTTAGAACGTATCCCCCATCCATAAGTGAGATCCGTAAACATTTAAAATGTATGCAATTGAAAATTTCAATGCTTCTGAGAGTTAGCAAAATAATTTCTGATGTCCATTTCGATTAAATGATTAAAACAGAAATAATTAAATACCAAAAATAAAATCTACAGTCTCAAAACACAAAATAAGACTTTATTTCAAATTTTGTAGTCTTAGATAATATTTTTACTCATCACTCGAGTAATAGCTAAATTAATCGATAAGTTCAGTTACAGATTGAAATATTTCTATCATCAAAATTACCGTCTAAGATATAAGATATCAAAACTTTTGATCACCCAGTACTTCATAAAAATAACAAAGTATTAAAAAGTCTAGGATTTTTAGTTTTGATGTTTTTAAATTGTTCAGAATGGTTAAATGTATGTCATAATATTTTTTATTTATCCAACGCCCGTGCTTGGCTTCTTGACCATTTGACGCCGAGCCTCCCAGTACCGACTGACGATATCGTCAGTCGGGTATTCATCGAGTCCAGTGCATTGGAGCAGGTGGTCGCCATCCATTCTGGCATGGCTACAGAATGGGCAAGTCTCGTCAGCAGCCAGGCCAAGACGATGGAGGTGTGCTCTCAAAAAGTTATGTCCGGTGGTTAGGTGAAAGTGGGCAACATCCTCGGCTCTCCCCAGGTGCCCCGGGATTGGACCAACAGTGGCCAGAGTTTCTCATTGCTTTTGGTTTTTTTTTTGGTCACGGTAGTATATTTGTCGATGAATGTAGAAATAATACTCTTTGCTCTTACGAGAGTCAATGGGAATTCCGGTAGAGACGACTCGGCTCACTGCTTGACTTTTTTGTACCGCTCTTTCATTGTCGGGGATCCCAACATGACTTGGGACCCACTATAAGGCCACAGTCCAGCAATATGAGATTAGCTCCGCAATTTTAGTTCGACACTGAATTGTGTTAAGGCAGTTAGTTGGTGCATTGCTGCTTAAAGCTAAAATTGCAGCTTGGGAGTCCATGAAGAAGACAACTTTTGCAGGAGCTAGGTCAGCAGCTTCACAGACAGCCAAGACCTCGGACCAAGCACAGAATTTTAGCTCGTCAGGAATGGCATCAGCCTTATTTGATGTCATGTTAATTAGGTTGAGCCGTTTAGATGGCAGTAGCGACTGTGGAGTAGAACTATATTGGAGCACGGCGAGCGATTAGTAGCGGAAGTTGATGTTTCTTCATAAGAAGTTCACATGTGAAAGAGGAGGTCTGAGTATTAAATCTCTGTATTGAACATCTGTACTCGCTCCAGTACCTGCAGTTTACTCTTCTGGCTCTCTCCCACAACTTGAGAGTGAATTTGTCTCTACGACTGTCAAGAGGTTCGATGTCGGTCTGGAGTTGCATTACTGCAATTGGAGTTGATTTGGCTCCACTAGTTATGATTCTGAGGGCGCTGTTCTGAACTACGTTGTACTTGCCATTTGTCCTAATATTAATTTTCTTAGTTGCAACTAGCATGATTTTGAGAATTTGTTACCACTTAGTAGTGTAACATTGATATTGGGTTTTTCTAACCTGTTTTTAAAAGCGTAAATGAGGTAAAATATCTTTATTTTAGATTCGGAAAAACAAATTTTTGTTTTACTGCTGAATGTCTTTTAATGAACAGTGTAATTAAAATTTTTTAATTATAAAATAAGAATATTATTTCTTATTTTATACCCCCCCCCCCCAGTTTGAGAAACGCTGTATTAAAGCGTTCTTTTGGATTCACTTGCAGGGAAAGTTGCTGAATCAAAAAGAATAACTTCTGCTTTGTCTCAAAATAGGAATTGGCCTCAACATACGTGCACTCTCTCCCATAATATTTTGGGTAAGTAACTCGTATAAAAATTCAATTAAAATTTTTAAACTTATTCAAATTTACGATTAATCTGATGCTAGCTATCTAAGCTTTTGTTCCAATTTACACATTTATTTTCTTGCAGGAATTTCTTCACAGCATTTTAGAATACAGTTTCACATATCGATTTTCATAATTTACAATTTGGCAAAGTTATATAATACATATAAATATTATAACATATAGTATAATAGCGTATGAAATATATTTTAAGAGTAATCAAAGCATATGTTTTTAACTAAAAAGATGGTAAAAAAAGAATAAAATTTTCAAATTACACATACTTAGGGAGAAATTCCTTTAAAAAAATTGACAATTAAAAAATCTTAAGCAATAATTATAAATATTTGTCTTTTTAAATAAAAACAGTTTTTAGGAAAATAAAAGGTTATGAATAAATTAAAAGTTAAAGCAATCACGGAAATGTAAACTTTTGATACGTTCAACATCTGAAAAACCATTTTCTTTAAAAATAACTTTCTTGTTTATCAAATTAATTATTCTGATTGTATTAGCAATAAATGGCTTAGAAATAAAAATTTATTTTATAGTCTCATACACTCAATTCATTTTTTTGATACTCAAAATCTATTATGCTTAATTTCCATGTTTCCTTCATTGAATAATTGTGAGGTAAGCAATTTCTAAAAATAAATCTGAAGGGAAATTAAATAATTTTGAATGATTTAAATATGTTATTAAATTATTTTCACAATAAATATGGACTTTTTTTTTGCAAGGTTCATAAAAAAATATATAAAATACGCTGGTTATCATAAATTAAGGAAAAATCACAAAAATGACGATAACTCAAAAAGTTATAGGTAGAATATTTCATGAAACTTATACACATGATACAACACATAGGAAGGAATAAAATTGCATTAAAAAATCACCAGACAATTATGGTGTTAAAGAAATTAGCATATGTAGGCAATTAACAAATCGGATGTGTCAGTTTGGTATAGGAAGAGTATCTTTAATATGGGGTATAACCCCCCCCCCCCTCGAGGAGCAATACAGCACATATAGCTCGAGAACGCAGTTCTTCGGTCAAATGATGCCTGGAGGTCATTGTTACAAATTCGCTATACCAGATTTCTAGTCTCAGACACGAAGCGACAATTACCGCCTTGCTCTGAGACATCCATTTTTATGCTCCTCGCAAATGACGTATTCGGACTGCATCGCCACTATTTTGCATAATGTAATAATGCTCAGAGAGAGAGAGCTCCGTTTACTTACCAACATATTCAGATTTCATTGAGATTGGCTTATTTTGGGGCGAGTTTTCGCTATTTTTGTGATTTTTCCTTAATTTATGATCAGTGCAAGAGAGATTAAAAACATCTATAAAATGAATACCCTTCGAATAAAAATAAAACATTAATTATATGTGTTCTAAATAAAATAAAGGCACTTGTATGTGAGTAAGACGAATGTGTAAAAATGTTACAATAAAATTATGATAGCCTACAAATGTTAAATTTTTTTAGGAATCTGGAAGAGGATCGAAGGCGTTTTCTATTTAAGTTGTCACAGGAATGGATCAAAACTAGCTACTGGAGCCAAGGATGGGTTTATAAGAATATATCCTTATCCGTATCCAGAGGCTGATCAAGTGAGAATTCTTTATTATATTCGCAGAGTATGCAATGGATATTGACCTAACTTGCTAAATATATGATTTGATTACACAATGATTCTGTGCCTAGGAAAATTCAAATTATCTCATTTAAAGCTATAAACTTCGATTAGAAATCATTGCTAACTAAAAAAAAAAAGCAAAACACAAAGGTGTTAATTATTGTAATATTTTCAAAAGCATGTTACATTTTGGTAATCTCTAAGAAAATCTTCCTATGTATAAACATAAAAGGAAAATACAAATGATGGACCCGATTTTAAAAAATTATATTTTCGAAAAACTACTGCATATATTACAAAAAGGGATGCATGAATGTGAAGAAAAATATACAAAGTCCCCCCCCCCCGAAGGATCAACAGCACATTCAAGATCGCTGTTATTGAAATCTAAACATGGCGACACAATGACAGAGAAGATTTTTTTCGTATTAAGGTATGCACGGATTTTCAAATATTTCGGTGCAACGTGCATTTAGAAATCGCTACAATCACCAAGAGCATTCTGCGATTGCATCACAAATTTAAGAAAACAGTTTGCTTGTGCAAAAAGAAAAGCAGCGGACGGCCTAGTGTCTCGGAAGAAGTAGTGGAGAGGGTGAGACAGAGTTTTGTTCGAAGTGCGTGGAATTGCACGAGTTTCCGCCTGTAAACTTGGGATGCCACAGAAAACGGTATGGAAAATTTTACGAAAAATATTAAATTTCAAACCGTACCATTTGCAATTGACACAACAAATTACAGAGGGCGTCAAATAAGCATTTGTGCAGCATGTCAAACCATTAATAGAGTGAATGCTACGAAATGTAATGAACGAACAGGATTACTGACTGGACGTATGCCATGTAACAAGAGGGACAGACATCGAACATTAGTAACAGAAGAAAAAAAAAGCTAGGTATATTTCTCTCTAAATTCATGTATCACTTATTGTAATATGTGCAGAGTTTTGATAACATGATTTTTTAAAATCGGATCCATCATTTGTACTTACTTTGTACATGTGTATACATTCTCCACAACTTTCGTAATTCTCATCGCCTACAGACAAAATTCAGTCGATAATGATTCAAAGGAAACAAAATTATTATTTTTAATCAACTTAACAATCAACGAATTTTTGTAAAAGATTTCACCATTATGGATGCCATTTTTAACACGCTTTTATTACCCGTATGCAACGGAATCTCTGAACTCGATTTTTACCCACTTTAAAACATCAGATTAATTAGAAATTTTGCACACTTGTCAAGGACCGATGACAAAATAATAATTTAATAATTTTGTTCCATTGTTTTGATCAAGATCACCAGGATTAGCGATTTCCCATTTCCAGATTTGGCGACTAAAAGATTAAGTTGCAACCCTAAATCGTAAAAGCTCATGGTTAATACAAATACAAGGAGGGGAGGGGGAATTAATTTATCAATGATAGTTTAAAAAACTAAAATAAAAACATGCTTTTATAGTAGATCAAACTAAAAAATGAAAAATAAATAAAAGTTTAAAAAACTAAAAAACAAGCTTTTATAGTAAATAGAACTAAAAAGTAAAAAATAATTCTTAATATAAGAATAAAATGACCAACGAGAAAACTAATGTCATTGTGGTAAAAGCGTGGGGTGCTTGATATCAATTGTTATAATTTCTTACTAGTTCTATTCCGAAACGCAGAGTTAGTGTAAAAAAGTAGTACAAAGCCCCCCACGCTTTTATCACGATGACATTAGTTTTCTCTAATTAATATTTCTCGTTCATTCTTATATTAAGAATTATTTTTTCATTTTAGTTCGATTTACTATAAAAGCGTGTCTTTTAGTTTTTTAAACTATAATTTATTTTATATATCATTATTTCTTTACCATTAAATTAAACTAGATTTCACAAGTTTGGTAAAATTATACTCAAACATTTCTGAGTTATGGAGCTCGAGTTCAAATGCTTAATATTTGTTTCCATTCACAAAAACTCTGTAAAATATTCGATTCATTATTTCTCGAAAATCTTAACACAGACTAACTGAATATCACTAACTAATTCTAATACAAAAAATACAAAAGGAATAATATAATTTTAAAAATACAGATTGTTAAATACAATTAAAAGAAGAATATATAACGAACCATAAACCACACTTTTTTACTCAGCTTACTGAAGTTTACGCGTATTCTATAACCAATGTAATTATATTTATGACAGTAACATTTTATTAAATATTTTTAAAAGGTCACTTTTACTGATTCTTTATTTTAACTATCAATCCATTTATTATGTAGCATTCAAAAACAAAAAACTATCGTGTGATTTTTTTTTTTTTTTTTTAAACTGATAATATTAACTCGAGAACACTTTTATTACATCCAAAATAAAGTAAATAATATATGTTTAAATATAAAGATTTCATTCATTGTTTTAATGCTTATTATAGGGAATATGCAGTTAATTTATTTATATCTTGAAAATTTCGATCAATCAAAGTTATAACTTGTTATTTAAAAGTTAAAATAATAACCCTTTCTGAAATGAAAAATTAGTTGAATTTAAATGCAAGTTTTTTTTAAACTATAAAAAAAAACCCTTGATATTCCCCCTCTGATAATTTCTTGAAGATTTTTATGGAATGTATAGTATATAAATGCTTGATATATATCGAGTAATTAATTTTTCCTTTATTTTACTTAACACCTACGCAGTATACGTATATCATTCGGATTTAGTTTTTTTTTTAAATGTGAAACGGAAAATAAAACTTTTTTTTTTTTTGCCATTTGTGCATTGTTCTGAAACTGCAATATAATTAACACCGAAAACAAAAAGAATATGAGATAAATTTTGAAAGCGAATAACAATAACATTAATTTATTCATAAAATAATTCAAAAATATCAGAGGATCAAAATAAATATTTAAAGAGTGTTAATTTAATAAGACGAAATATTTATAAGAGTATAAAGAAAAAAATTAAAATAAATAGAATTATAGATTTAAATCTCATTTTTATTTCAAACAAATTTTCCTAGTTAAAATATATTTTTTTCTTTCACTCATTATTTGTAGTTCACTTTTTATTTTTAAAATTACTGCCATCTGATGAATATTGAATAACCTGTAAAACTGTCTATCTCTAATAACAGATTTCAATGGATATCAATCACAATTATTTTAACCATTATCAGTCTAAGCGAAATCAGTCCTTATCCAAACTAATATGGACATAATTCAATGAGTAAACGACACAAAAGGGGGGGGGGCACAATTCCAATTGCTGTTGAATAAAATTGTTATAAATATTAGTGTGGTTCAAAAGAAATTAAATTAAATGTTAAAAGTTTAACTATGCAATATCTAATTAACATATCAAAGAAACTTCTAAAGAAGAATTTTTGCATTACATATCTCGACTCTTCTTTTCGCAGAATTAGGTAGAGAATGATCTGTTCCAAATTTCATTCGAATCCGATTAATAGCTCCGGAGATATTCAGGAAAAACTATTATGGGGCCATATATTAGATTATTACAGTAGGGGGTCTTCACCCCGTGACCCGCAGAAGGCATTTCAATGGCCCTAATTTGAAGCAATTTCAATAAAAAAATAGCCTTGTCTGTTTTTTGTATAGAAAACGCCATTTTATTCTGTTATTCTTGATGTTTAAAACATTTCACTGGTATGTTTGACATTCTTTTAAGATAAAATGTTCCTAAAACGTCGAATTTTTCAAAAATTTTCACTGCATTTTAAATATAAAAAATTTGACTATGCATAAAATCTCAGAAATTTTCGGGGGAAAAAAAAAGGTGGTTAAAAGGTTTGCAAAATATTTTAATTCTACTTCCATTTCACTGTTTTGAAACCGATATATATATACAAATATGTAAACACCATTTCTTCCCTTAGAATCAGTTGTAGTCTTGTAAAACAAACATCCCTTTTTTTTATATAAATTTCATGACTACAATATTTTTTTGACAGTCGTGTGGCCCACGGAACACTTAATTTATTGATGTGTGGCCCAAAAATCACTTTTAATTTATTGATGTGTGGCCCACAGATCATTTTAAGTTTATTAATTTTGTCCTCGAGAGTGAAAGGTTGAAGACACCTACTTTACAGCAAACGACTGCAGCTATTAATTTCAAACATGTAATATAAAAATTTTTTTAAAACAATCATGATTTTTTGTCTGCATTGTTGTAATAATACACACCCGATTTGGCTGAAAAACCGGTTTTCGAAACCAAATTTTGTCATAGTTAATCTAAGTTAGCATAAAAAAACCCGGTAATTTGATTTAATTAATTAACCGGTAATTAATGAATTAATATTTGAAAAAACTATATTAACATCAAGTGTTATCCACTACAAGTTTTAAAAAATTTATTTGAACTTGATGGGATGAATAGAAAGAATTTTATTAGCGATTGAAAATTTGAACAAGATAAATATATATATACATAAACATAGAGAGAGTGTGAGCTAATAGGAGGAATTGAAAAAGGTTTTAAAAACTAATTGTAATCGTTTCCTTCTATCTACTTTATTTTGTTTCTTTGTGTATTTTTACACCAATACAAACTTATGTTAATAAAGTGTGCAGATGTTTTTCTTTAGTATTCTAATAATTTGAAATCTCATAATATATAAAATTGTGTTAATTTTATTTTAGGTCCAATATCAGGAACAGAAAAACGGTCCTCGAGCAGTAAATTCAGTTCGATTTTTGAATATGAGTAATCTAATATCTTGTTCTGGACAAGCAATATATGCCTGGAATATTAAAAAATGATCTTGTTGTAATTGTTTTTTAAGCAATCACTTTTCTCTCACACAAAAATGAAAAACAAGGAGACTATAAGCCATATGGAAACTGTCATCAAGAAAGAAGACACATAAGTCAATTTGTTTTTATATCTTTCGAAAATCAATTTTGAAAGTATTTTACAAATAATGATTGATTGTTATGAACTTAGACAACCTACGAAACTTCCCTATAACTGGAAAATGAATTTTAAAAATGGACAGTTAAGAAAGTTTACAAGGAATAACAAAAAGAAAGAAAAAAAAAGGAAGTCTGTATGGAAAGAAAATTAATTAATAAAAAATTAAAAATCACTGCGAAAATTTCCTTATGTTGGTTTCATTTATAAAATTTGACAAATTGGAAATTGATAATTTTACACTTATGCATGGAGCTTACCTGAAAAATACATATTTATTGAAAATACTTATAAAAATATTTTAGAAAGATACATCTCTAAATGTGTGCATACATTTTCATTTTTAAAATTAATGTGATGATCATCCTATAATGAACCCATATACAACACATTCCATTTTAATTTTAAAAACATTAAAACATGTTTTATATTTATTTTGTGTGAAATAGTCTTTATTATGACTTGAAAATGTATCTGAAGATATTATATCTTTCTGTTCAGAGGCGCACATAAAATTTTTCATAAGGGGGAGGGTCCAGGGTCGAAAGTCCACCTTTCTTGTATCATACCTCAATACACTCCGCGAAAAATATTCTTTTGATTTTGTTATTATGGGGAAGAAACACAGTAAAAAATAAATTATTGAATTAATAACTAGCATTCATTAATAAAATAAAATGTTAATAAAAAGTATTTATTTAAATTTTACATACTATACACATAGGATATCTTCAATTGAAAAAATCAACGGCTATGGGGGGTCAGAACCCATGCCCCCTCCCCTTTGTGCGCACCACTGTTTGCTTATTTTTACTTACTTTGATAAAACAGGTTAAATTCTAAGGTAGATTTTCAAGATGGCATTTTTCTTCTTTTTGTCCAGTTTTAAAAAAATTAAAAATTATTCACAGTTATTTTTCTTCCAGTACTGCAGCCAATGCTACATTACACATAAACCTGTCTAGACTGAATCCTATGGTTCATGTAATGATCAGAAGCTTAACCCATTCTGTTGTAAGGATCTTTTTTCCTCAGACAGTCTTGACTGGTATTAAGAAATTCTAAAAAAACCATTCAAATCTATTATGACAAATTTAATACATGGAAATGATAAACAATGCTAGACAAACAATGCTTCATGACACTTTTCAAAACACATTGCTATATGTCAGCTTTTAGGGGGAGGATAAACAACTATTGATCAAAGTTAAAAGCATTTTTGTTCTAGTTTTTTTAAAAAATCTAATGAAACCAGATTTTTAAAAAATCCACTAATGAACTGGTCCTTAAAGTACTAACTACAGATTGTAGAATTTTATTTTAAGAAATACACTCAAATTCTTTAAAAAATGAATTAAATAAAGATAATTTAGTATTAATAATGTGCATTAAACTGTTTTGGAACAAATATATATTACAGCTATTAATATGTATTATTTATTTTTGAAATTTGATTTGCTATAAATATTTTGTAAACAAGTAATTTAACTATTTTTTCAATAAAGAATGCACTTAATATGTTGTGAAGTTTAAAATAATTAGAATAAAATCTGAAATACACCTTTATTAGAATTTTTGATAAATAGAAAATTCTCGCATAACTAGAAAAAATGCAGAACTTGTCAAATACCTTTTATCAACATGTCTTCTATAATACAATAAATACTCTTATCTGTCCAATAATTATATAATAAGGTTTTACAAAAAACACAAAGCTCTGCATGAAACATATCTATACTGTTTTTTAAAAAAATGAAGAGAAAAAGTACATTGAGAAAATCACATTTTCTAAATATACGTTTCTTAAGAAAAATTACAATATATTTTTTCATAAAAACAAAATTTTTGAAAAGCCTTAGAAATGAAAATCATTTCATTTTAAAAGACACTGGTGATGTTCAAAAATAAATTTTACAAATGAACACTAAATGGTGAAGCATTAACTTAAAATAAAAACTTATACAAGGAAAAAATATTTTGATCAAAAAACTAAATATCCATCACAATTTCAATATACTTTAAAAATAACAATAGAAAAATAAAATTTAAAAAACAGAAAAATCAATTTCAAAAATTTCTTTTAAGAATGAACAAAACACTCAAGAAAGTAAGTTCTTTTGAACACATGTATGACATTAATAAATTAAATAATTTTATGTTTTAATTTATCAGATCTTCAAATATAAAAGTACCTCTAAACTTCCTATTTTTAAATAAAAAAAACTAATTAAACTAAAAACAATTAAAATGTTTGTTTTAAAAAACTCATATGATTCCTGACTTTATAAATAAAATTGTACAAATTGAATCTTATAAAAAAATAAGCAAAAAAATCTGCTAACATCAATAAATGCACAAAAAACAAACCAGATAATATCCTGAGATAAAAATAATTTTCTCAACTGGACAATGTCAGATTATACACATTGGATGTATCAGTTTCAAATGTTTTTGAGTGTGTGAGATCTTTCCCTTTTTGAACACTTTCATAATTACCGTAAAATCCGGCGAATAACGTGCACCGCCATATGACATGCACCTATACTTTTGAGCTGCAATTTTTAATTTTTTGGCATATTCGTCGTATAACGCCCACCCCTTCTTTACAAAGTAACTTGAAACATATGTGTGGAATGATCTTATGTTTTGAAGTCATTTTTTTGAGGTATTATCCCTATCTTTTGATAAAATTTTATACTAAAACTACAACCTTCAAGTTAATAAGGAATGTATTTCTTTTAAATAAACATAATTTCGATATTTGTAGAAGTCTAATTTTTTTCTATGCTCATCTTTTTGTTTTAATTCTTTAAGCTCTCATTTTTATACCTGGTATATAAAGTGCACCCATAAATTTGAATCTTACTTTTTTTTGTTTTAAAGTGCCCGTTATATACCGGATTTTACGGTAAATATAATTATCTGTCTACATGGAAATTAACAATTTCCCAAATGTGATAACTTTAATTAAAGTTGGTGTGGTTATTTTAAAATAAAAATTCACAAAAACCCTTGAACAAAAGAATTTTTGAAAGCATTAATAAATTTAGATTTACTTCTACTTCTAACATAACAACTTTTTTAAAATTATTATGAATGTGAATATTTAAAATCCCCAATTAATCACTTTTCAAATTGACATTTAAAAAGTGATAATAACTGTTTCAGATAACAATTCAGTTTCAGATGTTCACTTACAATGATTCTCTTAAAAAGTCTTGCATTGATTTATACATTCCTTTCATGAGGTTCCTTGTAAGGATAGTTAATATATTCAAATATATCTCTTTCTGATGTTACTTCTAAAGGTTCACCAGGAGTACCTACATGGAAAATAAAAGGTGAAAATATTTAATGTAAAAATAAATAATTATATAAATATAATACACTACATGCTTTAAATTAATACGAAACTTATAATTAATAGGCACAAACATCACTTACAAGTCCCCTTAATTATATCTTTGTATTAAATTGAGGGTGTTTGGTCAATTGAATAAGCATACAATTAAGATAAAGATTAATGAAGAGGTGCATGATACTAATATAAATTAAAACACCAGAAAAATCAACACACACACAAAAAATGTACACAAACAAGAAAGATACAATCAACAGCACCTACATAAGAGAGCAGGTCTATGGTAACTGTTAGATTGATTTTTGCTACTATTGTAATGGCAGATGTACCCATGATGTAATTGACTTTAAATAATAATAAATAAATGGCATTCATGTGATGAAGAACAATGTTTTTGAGGTAGGTATGAAATTCGGATTTTAGCACACAACAATAGCCAGTGTATCCAGATCATAAGAAATCCAAAAAAACACCAACCCAATGATAGTAGCATGGGCAGAAGAAACACATTGAAGAAACAGGAGTGTCAACAGATAAAAATAATCCATTAACAAGATAGACATGCAATACTGTCTCAAATTGCTAGAATTTAATGTTGAGTTATCAATAAACATCTGCATGTAAACAGTATATATGCCCTCCATAATATGGACTATAAGAGCTGAAGACTATGCACATCGTTGAAGACTGTAAGACACAAAGTTAAGTGCCTTGCCTTGGCTCACCACACTGTTATTGGACTCTTTAACAACTGGAAATGTATTACCTAATCTGAGTAGCATTTTAGGTTGAATTGGGCTGATGGACATGTATCATTATGGAGAATACATCAATTATGGCATTTCTTGTCAACATGGCATTATTCAAGATGATGAAACATCTGTCATGGTTTGGTGTATGTGCAGTTGCCATAATAACAGGCTTTCCCGGATGAATCTACAAATACTCTGAGAGATGTGTGTGACTGCAAATAAGCATTATTTTCGATCCCACCAATTCCAAGCTAAAGTGCATTTATGTAGACTTGGACTATTGCTTATGGTATCACTCCAAGAAATTGTACAGTTTTAATTATTTTTCTTTTAATAAAATTAAGATTTGTCTTTTGTTCCAATGACATCATGTTTTCCTGTTATATAATACCTTTTCCCTTCTTACCTAATGTGCATAAATCGCTTGGAACATTTGAAAACATGTTAAGCACTTCTTTAAAAATGTTTTACTGAACAGCTTAAAATTAACTACACATTACATTTCATAAAACATTGAATTTGAGCTTAGATAAAGGTTACTAGTTTGACTGGATCCTACACTTTAAAATTGTCATAACTTGATAAAAAGAAGTTATATATTGTCTTTGTTATTAATAAGAAATAATACTGTGTTGATATTGTTTCCAAGATTAATTTTTTTATGAAAAAAGTACAATTTATCAGACAAGATGTCAATAGTCAATGATATTTACTACTCATTTTAAAATTACCTCTGGATCCAATGGGACGAATGCTGTATTCATTTATCGTAAAGCCTTGTTCAACTGCATGTGCTCTCATTTGCTGATTAAACAAACCACTTCCAGTGAAATAAAGTGTTGCACAATAATATTGATCATTAGGAAACACCCTAAAAATATTTTTAAAATTAATTTTATTGCTTATTCGACAATTTAAAATTAAAATACAAGAAAAAGAAGCTGACCTGATATCAATTCTTCGAAATGGATATCCTTCTTCAAGGCGACATACACCCTAAAAATTACAAGAGTTCACACCTTTTAAAAAGCATTGAAGTTCTATTTTCTTATAAAAACTATGAAATACAATTAAAATTGTATAAATATCCTGAATAGAATAGCTTTTCCACACCAAGGATTGAAAATAAGATTTAATCATTAAAACACAAGACTAATACAACAGAATGGTAAATTAAAAATATCAGGACAATAAGATCCAAAACACATATAAAAGAAAAGAGTATATTTCTCAGAATTTGGAAAAATTATCCATTGAATTCAGAAAAGCAAAAGTTGAAGTGAATTGATCACAAAACTTAATTTATGCATACTTGATTTTCTTAATAAAATTTTATAAAATTAACTTCAAATATCTTCCTTCTGACAATGTAACCTAAAAAAGTAGGAATTTAAAACTGACTAATTCAAGAATATGTTAATAAACAATAACAATATGCATCATTACATAACACAACTCAAAATACACATTCTTTTTCCTCATAAATATAAATTCTATTGTTATAATAAATCTCACAAAATTTCAAAAAGGGGTGGGAGAATGTAAATACTCTTGATTGCACAAATATAATTTGCTACACAGAGTATGAAATAGTAATTTATAATTATTTATAAATGTAATTTGAAATATGTTGGATTGTCTTTGAAAATGAAATTAAAGGCATTTAAATTAAGTAAAGCATTTTTGCCTTCCACATAAAAATTTTAATAACATCTAATTACTAATTCAAAAATAATAATAGAAAAATATATGAAATATAATATAAATAAATTCCAAAGAATTCTTTTTTTTACCATAAATTTTGATTCTCCAAGCATTATTGTATCAGTTACAAGACTTTCCTTTTCAAGTTTCAAGACTACTTGCTTCAAGAGATCTGGCTGAAAGAAGTGCATTTTCAGATAATAAAATATTATAATAATGACTACTTAAATAAAATTAAAATATTAAAAATTAACCTGCTTTGAATCAAGAGATGAATATCGTGGGTGAGTCAGCAAAATATCGATATCGCCACTTTCTGCTGCTCCTTAAGTGGAGGAAAAACATTAGAAATAATATTTATTAAAATGTTATAAAACATTCATGCAATATAATAAAAGATATATATATATATATGATAGTTTTAGAGCCTGTTATCCTTACAATTTGATTAATTCAGAAACTAGACATGAAGAAATAGCCAAAATAGTCTAAAGTTAAATAGGTAACAAGTAATAAAAGATAGAGGTTCAGATTAAATAGATACATCCAAAATAAACTAGATAAAGCAAAAAGACGGTTTTTAAATAAATACTTGTCACCCTTTCAAAAAACCCAGTTAAAAGGAACTTGAATATTTTAACAGAATAATAATAAATTTGTGAACAATTTATTAAAATTAAAATAACTAAAATAATAAGAAAATGTGCATGATAGTATCTTTAAAATAGCTTTCATATATGTATACAAAATTTCAGTCCATAAGAGCAACAGAATC
The DNA here is from genome assembly GCA_019973975.1 of Trichonephila clavata. Lineage (NCBI taxonomy): Eukaryota > Metazoa > Arthropoda > Arachnida > Araneae > Nephilidae > Trichonephila > Trichonephila clavata. The sequence goes on along the minus strand of BMAO01033267.1, from coordinate 95,830 downwards.
AGAATTTGGGAATATTTAGCTATGCGCCCTGGACATATCCCAGATTAACAGCCATTCAAAGAAAAAAAAAGCTTATAACAGGCAAAAAAGCATTATCATGACATTGAGCAATGGAAGTGAATAATAGGGCCTGATAGTTCCAAATTTTGCTTACAATTTAATGACAGCTCCTCTAGAATCAAGAGAAATGGAGAAGCTTTTAAATTTGAATATGCTAAAGGAGCTGTATAGAAAAGGAGAGAAAATATATTTTGGGGGTTAATTTCCAGATCTATCTAATCCTATGAAAGGTGTAAGCTAAATTATATTGCTCGGGAATGAGATGTAACCATATTTTTTATTTGTAAAGGAAGAAAAGCAAATTATGAATTTACAATTTACAGATTAGCTTGATGAACTAAAATTGGTTTGGTGAATATAAAATAGACATATCACATCTCTAATGGCTTATAAATTAACCAGCTCTCAGTGCCATTCAGAAAGATTGGAACATTTTGGAATGAGGAATAAGACAGAAATACAAACATCTACTAAATTTAGGTGCATTGAAAGACCAATTAATTATAGAGTGGATTTTATTTAATATGCATACAATTCTAAATCATATTGATACAGTATGCCCTCAGGAAATTAAAACAACCATTAAAGCAGGGAGAGATATAACAGAATATTAAAGAATAAAAAGAATATTCCACATTTTTTTTGTCTGGTGTTTAAATTAACAATTTTGAACTCAAATTTCACCTTTGCAGTTGGATAATCAACAGGAAGCATAAAAACTTACAGGCATTATTTAAAAATAAGCATTCAGTTTATTTAAAAGAGAAGTACTCTGTTATATCCATCTTTTAATCAATAGTAACAGAGATAGCATAAATTGCTTTCAAACAGAAAACAAACACAATATGAGAGGATTTGAAAATTCAGGATAGTAATGTGGCAATAATATGTATTATATTTAAATGAGAAGAATTTATTAATAGCAGAACTATTAAAAAACAAATAAAGTAAAAATTATAAGATAATACAAACAAGGAATAGGATAAATATGGTGAAAATATGGACAATTTTATAGATGTACTTATTTTCTAAATACTAAAACATTTGAGCCTTCTGTATTTTTTGTATTTTACTCCTGTAAACTACAGACCTTTAATCTAACCTAAGGTATGAAAATATGCTACCATTAAAAAATATAGAAATGCTCAATCGATTTACTTGGGATTTCCTTCAATATTTGCATAGCTGTGAAGTTGTTAGACTTAACTGTAATTCTCCTTTGTTTAGATATTTTGAAAAAAAGTCATATGTAAAGTTAGGAAGTTTTTAAAAATTCTGCAATATGCAAATTAAATTTGTGCTATTTATAACAGTCACTGTTTCTCGCATTTTATGTGCCCTTTTAGAAAGTAAAAATAATCTGAAATGAAAATATCCCTTACCCACCCTCACTTCTCATAGAAAACTTCATGTTCTAAGTTAAATTCAATGCAAGATAAGTTTTAAATCCCTTTAATTGTCTATCTTTTGCCAGAAACTATTTGCATGGCAAATTTTATCTGAATATCTACTAAAAAGTAACTTTAAAAAAATACAGATTAAAATGATGAAATACAATCAAAGGTACTTTAAGTTTCAATGAATAGTATACTCTGACAACATGGAAATATCACACTAGAAAATGTAAATTACCTCGTCTGTAACTTCCACAAATTGTGACAACATATTTCTCATCTATTGCATGACAGATGTTTAAAATTTTTTTCTAAAATAAAAAAAAATTCACAATAAGAAGAGAGAAATTATAAAATTATTTTTTGTTGATAAATAATAATTGTCTCATCACCTCTAATTCTTGCATTTCAGCACGAGGTATCTTTTCCTCAAAATCATCAAAATATCTGAAAGTTTATACAAGAAAATTATCATAATGCATAAAGCTCAAACTTCCAGATAATTTATATTTTACATCAACAGTTCACACATATACCATATTTAATCAAATCTAAGCTGCACCCCAAATTCTCAACAAGTCTTTGTGGAAAATGAAAAATAGTGTAAAATAGATTAGAACCTGCAATTGCTCTAATTACCCCATCCAATGCACTGTTATTTGATTCTAAGTTGCACCCCATTTTCAGTAGCTTTAATAATGGAAAAAAGTGTAGCTTAGATTTGAGTAAATACAGTAAATTGATATGCAGTAATTCTTAATATTCTTACTTCAGGCCAATCTTTTGTTGATGATTTAATTTATCAATATTTTTCTTCAGATCTGTAAATATAAATAAATGCTTCATGAACAAAAAGAAGTAAAACATTTATTACTTTAATAGTACATTTTGCACAAATTATGGTCAGCAAATTTCTTAATTTTAAATAAATATCATAATTCTGAGTCTTTTAAAGCAATATACTCTAAACTATTTTTTACATGATAGATACATTCGTAAAAAAAATATAGATTTGTATAATAAATAAAAAGATGCATTTCATGTAATTCAAAAATTATATATGATTAAATAAAAAATGCTATTTATTTTCCAAAAACTGTAAAAAAGCAACAACAAAAAAATCAACTGTACATTTTTATAAGAGCTTATTTATATTTATATATAAACATTTCTTATATATACATTTATGATACAGATATAAAACAGCAATTTATACATCTAACTTTAAAATTGAATTCATGTTTCATTGTTCTTTGTTACACCTCGAAGCAACACAAGGTCTGTTAGTGGCAGACCTTATGATTTTGAACCCATACATGCTTCAGTTAATAACCAAAATAAAATTCGGAGAACACACACATATTCTTTAAAGAAAGAATTGAAGTTTTAAATTAAAAATATTAGAAATAATGTGAATTATTCCTTGTTTTGTTGGATAATGATTATATTTGTTTTCAATAAGATTATTTTAAATTGCTGACTTCACTAGAAAGAAGTCCAACAAATCTGATGTGCTAGAATCTAAGGAAAACTTTTGTCTAGTAAGGATTTGTTTGTGAGTAGTTGAACAGCTTTTCAAAATGTTTTGCATCATTAATTCTTTTTATTAGAAGATTTGTTATTTATATTTTGAAAGATTTTTGTATACCCTAAAATCCGGTGTATAACATGCAACTATACTTTCAAGCTACATTTTTTAATTTTTAAGTACATTCGTCGTATAACCCCCCCCCCCCAGCCCACCCCTTTTTACAAAGAAATCTGAAATGTTAATATACAGTTATTTATTTGAGATGTTATCTCAGGCTTTTAGTTCATAAGGCATGTCATTTACTTTAAGTAAACAATATTTCGATAAGTATGGAAGTAAAAGTTTTTTATGCTCATCTCTTTTGTTATTTTTAAAGCTATCATTTTTAAACTAGCGTATAGCATGCACCCTTAAATTTTGATCTTATTTTTGGTGCTAAAAGTGCATGTTATATGCAGGATTTTACAGTAATTCTCAGTAACCAGCTAAACAAATTTTCAGATCATGTTGGAAATTTAGAATACATTCCATATTTGGATCAACATTTAAATTATTTCCAAGATTTGTATGAAATTTTTAGGCTCTTAGAAATTATACTAACAGTTAATTTATGGTTCTTATTCTTTTGAGGAACTTTATAACTTTGAGGAATAATCTTAAAATTTCATTAAAATAAACCAGATGAATAAGAAAAAAGATATATCTTGAATTATGTTATTTCAACACCATGTTATAAAAATATTTTTTTAAAAAGGTGTAGCAAAATAAATATTTAGATTTAAAGCAAAGTATTGCAACAGACAATGATAAATATTATGACTTTCTCAAAAATAGTTACTTGATTTTTCAATGCTCAGTTTATATTTTTAAAAACTATCTAAACAAAATACAAAAAATTATTCAGAATAAAATACTGCCTGATTATTTCATCCCTCCTTCTGAAACAAAAAATCACAAACCTATTGAAAATTTCATGCAAAACATATCACTAACTTTATGGATCATGAGTAGTTTTGTTTAAAAATTATGAGACAACTGCTTGCATAATTAATTCATAAAAATTCACTGAAATAAGTCAGGAAGTGGTGTACTGTTTTACACATTGCATGTCATAAAATTCAATTTTTAAGAAATAAAATTTCAAAAAAACCAAAATGTCTTGATTCTTGAGTAATAATCACATTTCTGAGGAAATCAAACACTTTTGTTACACCAGCTGATAAACTCTATAGACACATATGAATTAATTATGAACAAATTAATTTGAAAATCATTAATGAGCAAAATGAAGGTACAGTAGAATGCTATTTATCCGGAGCGTCAAATATCCGAACTAAAGTCCGGATACGTTTTTGACCAGTGCAATGCTCAACAGTTGTTTCGTGTGAGGCGAAAAGTGACGGGAAACCCCAAGGTCAGGTATGTTTGGGGAATTTCAGTTGTGTGATTCAGTAAACATCTTGGCGGAATATTAGGTCAGTTTGTTTCCAAGTGAGGGGGTGTATACATGCTCTTTTGTTGAGTTTTGTTGATGTAGAAACCTGGATGGCATGTGATGCATAAGACTGTGGCTTTCAAATGCTAAATAATGACTTCCGTGCAAGAATCTGACCCTGTCGATGATGAAACGGATGAAGACGAGGTCAACAACAACGAAAGTAGCAAGGGTCCAACAAATTCTGATGCCTTTTCTGCTTTAGAGACAGCTATGGAGTGGTATGAACAACAATCAGAGTGCTGTTCTACTCAACTACTGCTGCTGAAGAGAATCAGAGACCCTGCAGTGAAAAAACGAAGGTGTACAATGGTGCAGCGAAAAATAAGTGATTATTTTCCACAATCAAGGTAAAATTGCGACATATTGCACCTATTTGGCTTTTTCTTCCAGCACGTTTCCCGCATGTGATGATTTTCAATACTCGTATAGTGTCCGGTTTCATATATTGCATTCGGTTTTCGGTTATCCGAACAATCGCGTATCCGAACGGTGTCCGGTCCCAATTGATTCAGATAAATGACATTCTATTATAAAATAATATATATTGAAGCAAGTAAATGGTACACATTTGCATGGATTCACTGTAGTCACATGCATACTTAAAAACATCAGAACCAAATGTTGAAACTGAGGCTATGATAACAGCATTAAAATCTACTTTCAATAATTTTATAGCTTAGTTTTATAGTTTTGCCATGCTAAACAACCATATGTTTTCATTCTAATTAAAACAACTTCTATAAGTTTACAAATTTAAAATAAAAATTCAGCAATCTATGAGACTTGACGATTGCATTAACTAAAAATGCATCTGTGAATTTTGTATTATGCATCTGTGTTATCATACAAAAAATTCTTATAAGCTTCCTTAAAAAATATATTAATTATTTTTAAGAAAATCATTTAAGATTCAAGACAATAATCATAATAAGTTATATCAAGAAGTCCTTTGTTTACTTAAATTGTACATGATTTTACTATTAACATAATTCAATATATTCTTAACATATTATCTAGTAATCAAATAAAAACAAGTTATTCAATAAAAAAAAATTCAAGGAAATAGATTTTTACCTTCAATGGTCATTATACCCTCTTTAACAAACTTTTGGGCAGCAGCAGGGCTAAATAAAATATGCTAATATGTATTTTTGCAAAAATTACAAAGATACATAAATATTAAAATTCAAAAAACTAAAAATACTTAACTAAAAACATAAACCAAACTAAAAAAATATTTATAATATGTACAAGAAAAAGTTTATTTTCTATTTGTTAAAGCAAAAATGTAGATGTTTAAATAATATCACTGCAATTTAAACCATTAGAGCATATAAAAGATTTTTTTTACTCAAGTAATTAGATGAATGTGATTTGTAAATAAAAATAATCTTGAATCATCTTGTGCATTTATAACAAAGTAATGAATGAAGATAGTAATACAAAACAGATAAACAACTACGCCCATAGTCAAATGGTTCAGAATTTATGAAGAAAGATGACACTCCAGTTAGTATTTTACTCTCAATATCTCCATGTCATGTAAAATATTTGAAGTAAAGATATATAACTAACATGCAGCACCTGCTGAATTCAGTGACAATCTTTGCCATTATTAAACTAGCCAGTTATCGAGAGTTAGATCAATGGCCAACCCATAAGACATTCATTAATAATTTTTTAGAAAGAATAAATAAATGTTAATAATGTCTAAAAAAGAATTTTTAAATGTATGGTTTTTATATTATGAATCATTTTATTATTAAAGCTAAAATCATCAAATTAAATATTTAAAATTGAAATAAATAACTGTAATATTAAGCAAAAACTTATAATAGTTTACTTTAGTTATCTGAAATTTCCAACTTAAGAGGCTCAACGATGTTCAATAATTATGAAACAAACAGCAAATGTACTAATTTTTCGTAAAATTAACATTAAAAAAATTGATAATATATTATCAGATTTTTATAAATACAGTCGGACCCCGATTTAACAAATTTATCCAGAAAGAACATTTTTTGTTCCTTAAATAGGGGTTATTCGTTATATCAGGGTCCAAACAACATGCAAATTTTTTTTCATTTACCTTTTGAAAATTCTACAATATGCAACTACACAGAAGATATCCATAGTTAGAAATTTCATGTTCAACTACACAGAAGATATCCATAGTTAGAAATTACATGTTTTTTATTCAATGGCTTAAAATACTATTAATAAATTACTACTCGTCAGTTAATTGGAAGTTTTGAAATACTGACTGATAGATGTTTGAAAATCTTTTCAATTCCTAACTCAAAAGAAATCTCCCCTTCCCCACTTTATGTGCAGAAGAAAATACTGCATAAGGTGTGTTTGCACAGTTTCCAAACAATGTAACACATTAGGAAATGTAACAGTTTTGGTAAGAGTCTCATTGTCAATTTCTGCATCAGAATTACCATTCATTGGCTCCAACATATCAACAGTTTCTTGAACTTCGGTTGCCCAGGTAGGCAGTCCATCATCAAATGCAACATAATCGTTAAAATCTTAAAATATTCCCCAGCATTGTGGAGTGGAATGAGATAAGAAAGAAGTTTCCTGACCTAATCAAAAATCTCACAATAGGTTATACTTATGACTCATCTGCATCTGTTGTCTAAAAGTGCTCTACACCCTTGGCCATCAAAATAGGTTACACACAAGAAAAATCTTTTTTTTCCCCTAACAGAAACAAAAATTTTTTTTTTCTAGCTGTTGAAATAATTCATAAATTTGGGGTTTGTTATTTGTTAAATAGGGGGTTTTGCCTTCATATTAATTAAGGAAAGAAAAAAATTCATTAAATTGGGTCTGACTGTATTTTATTTTATAATTTTATTCATTGAATGCCAAAAATATTAAAAATGCTGCTTGCAATTAAAATTTAAAAGATAAATGAATAAAAATAACAAAAAACAACAAAACAAATATAATTATGAATAATTCAGTTAAGGCATTAAACAAAAAAAAGCGTTGTATATTAAGTCTATGCCAGCAATTTATTGCAAAGATTTAATATGGCAACATTTTGCTACACAAACAAAAATTTCTTGAAATTCACTAAAGCTTGTTGATATATAGCGTGAAGTTAATATGTATAATACTCCTCAAAAATTTAACAGCCTAATTTTAAAAAAAAATATCTAAGTTTTGACATCCCTTTTTTTTATTCATAAATAAAATAATACTCTACAAAATACAATGGCAGAAGAGTTTAATTTGACTAAAAACAATTTTTAATGCATATCTAGTTACAAATAAAGATTCCTTACTAACACAAAACAATCAGAAAAATAACAATCTCATTCAAATGATTTTTTATGATAATATTTTGTATTATTAAAAGTAATATGGGAGTAATTTTGAAAATAGAATTTTAAAATGTATTCAGACACTAATTGTAATAAAATAAATCTGAATAAAATTTTACATAATTAGAATTAACTTTTCACACAGATTAATAAATTCTTAGTATTTAAATGCAGGTGCCAAACAATAATTTCAAAGTTAATATTACATACATACTATTTAAGTCTTGTAAAATTTAAAATTACATCATTTATCAAAACTAACTTTGAAAAAAAATCAATGAATAAAATAAATAAGTATCATAGAAGAAGTTGAGAATAACATGTCTTAATATTCTATATTTTAATTTAACAGGGATAATAAAATAAACAGTTTGCAAGAGTGAAATTATTATTGAACTGAACACAGTAATACCTCAACTCACATGATCCAATAGTTACGCGATTTTCAAATCTTGATTTGTCAAATTTTCATCACTGAAACTCAGGCAGAGTCAGTGACTGATGAAATTGGTAATTTAATTGAAAAAGTTGTTGATCTTGCTGAGTAAATAAACTTAGAAGTGGACAGTGATGACGTTCAAGAAATGCTGGATTCCCACAATCAGAATTGAACAATTAATGAGCTCATAGAAATGCATGAAAAAGAACTTGACTCCTTGGACCCAGTTCAATCAGAAGATCGAATGATGATTGGGAATTTGACACGGAAGGCCTCAAATCAATTGAAAAAGGGTTACAAATTTTAGAAAATACAGGCTCCAATGAAAGGTGTATTTTCTCAACAAAAAAAAAGGATTACAAAAAATATTAGCATTTTATTGGCTAATTATATAAATATAAGCACGAAAATTTTGTGGAGAAAAAAATCTTTGAACCGGCAGACTATTTTGTTAGATTTTGTGAAACCTTCTACATCAAAATAACTTAGGTTTGCAATTTTGTATTTGTATTATCTAAGATAATATTTAAAATTTTTTTTTCAAAATTATTATTTTCTTTTGTCTAACTAAAAATTTGTTCCAACAAAAAATAATTTACTTGTATTTCTATGTAAAATTATACCCCGACGTGCAAATTCAACTTACATGATTATCATTCAGTCCCACTTATCATGTAAGTTTGGGGTATTACTGTACTGCCCAAACTGACATGCACTCAATTCTTCACTTAAAACAATGACAGATAAAAATGAATAATATACAGCAAAAAACATACCCAATGCCTACAACTTTAGTCAACAAATTTATTGCTTGAGAGGTATCATCTTTTCTTATCTGTATTAAATTGAAATAAGAGAATTCATTAAAAATTTGAATTAAAACTATAATAGTTATCCATAAAACATTAAATATAATACCTTTTCTAGTTTTTCAAGTTTTCCAGTATCAATGAATTCATCAATTTTGTCTGCAATTTTTTTGCCAACACCTTTCTAGGAAAGCAAAGTTTACATGTAAAGATTACAACAATAGTTATAAAATCATATGTAATAAAGTTATCAAAATTGAAACAAGAAAAAAGTACACACCAGAGCTAGAGCCTCTTTACCACTCTTTATTTTCACAGGATGATGTGCTAGAGAACTGGCAGCAGTACTATATGCTTTGTATTTATGGATATTTCTGCTGACATTTTTTTCATAATCTGCAAGTTCTGGCAAAAAATATATAACGCAAATTATAACCAGTTTAGTTATAGAAAGAAATAAGTTTTCTTGAAAAATAAGTAAAAATAAATGATATAAAATGAAAATTTGTTAAAAATCTTTTTTTTTTATCCTAAGCTCATCTTCGGCATCTCTGCCACTAGACGACAAGCAGCTCAATAAAATGATGACGAAGCATAAAAAGAATTAAAATTAGCCTCTGTGTTAAAAATCTAATCTAATTTATTTATCATGCTAAGTTTTATGTTTAAATGCATGTGCTGTTGTAAAATCCAACCAAAAAATAGTTATTTGTAGATATTTTTTAAATATGCATATTTGATTTGTATTACTTTAAAATTAAACATACTTTTAAAACACAAAACAAGTAGAACATACATGTAGAATATAAGAATAGAAAACTAGGATTTTACTGATTACAAAAAAGAAATATTGATACTTGTGTACTATACCATTGATCAATATCATAAAATCAAAAAATTCACTAAATCATGCAATAAGCAGCCAATTGTAGAAAATGAATTCCCATGCATGCTAAAACGTAATAATCTTGTTCACACAACCTGTTAAGTAATAACATTGTTTGTAATTTATAACACTGTTCTTCTCCTGCTTTGTAGTGAAAAATGCTTAAAATGCAGGATCCATTTTCTATGGAAGAGAACATAGTGGATTATTTCCAAAACTTGTGGTCTAATACATAAAAAGGCAAAAAACTGTTGAGATTAGCAAAAAATTTTAACCAATTGAATAGTATAGTTATTAGATTTGTTGGTACTATTATATTAGCATCACTACGGTAAAATTTGCACCACATGAATTATCCCATGATATCAAAATGAAAAGATTCTCATGTGTTTTATTTGAAAAGAGAAAACCAGTCAGTCAGATATTGGTGGAAAACCGCACGCTTTGCATAACATAAATTTCAATGAGGTGACGCTAATGCGTAAATACAGATTACTTTTTTAAACTGCAGTATTTATATCTTCTAAATATTTACCAATTTAATTGTCAACAAGCTAGCTATAACATAAGGGGTGAAATTGTCGAATCGGCTACTTGTCCGCCAAATTATGAAAAATGGCTAATTTGACGCATTTTTGCGTGTTGTGTTTTGGAGTAGCAACCCTACTACAACACCATCTGACTTCTCCCTCCCTCACTGATACAAAAATCAAAAGGGTTACCAGATTTAGCGCTTTAATCGGTTATGCAAGAAAACACTTGGCGGGATAAGTGGCCGTTTCGACAATTCAACCACATAAGGAGCATGCACACGAATGTTTTTCCTGTAAGAGCACAAACAATGATAGAGTTTTCAAATTTGGTGATGTCTTTTGATTTGGTTAAGAGGTTGACAATATTGTTTTAAAGTACCAGAGTATGTATTATAGATTGAAACTCCAATCGTCCAAAAAATTTCGCAGGATTATAAAGACTTAAAACAAAAGGAACACACAAAAAAAAGTTTTTACACTGTATGTACTATAGAATATTAATTTGAATTATTGCGTCTTAATTATAGGCATTAACTTTCACGGGGAAAAATATTTAAGAAGGAATGAACTTAGTTAAGATTTTATTTGTGATTTTTTTTTCATTTAATTTTATGAAATTTTGATTTTGTTTCAAGGTTGTAAAATAATACACAGAATAAATTTTTTACAAATACTCTTATCGTACCAAGAAGAAATTCACAAAAAGCACTGTTAGGCCCTTCGGATGCAGTTGCTTTTCTTTTGCTAGTCATGCTGCCCCAATAATTATTTTGCAAAAAACCAATATTGACGATTTTATGAAATTTGAATTTTTTACTCTCGAAGTTTAATCTAGCCTGACCACATTGATTGATTGATTTAAAGATATTTGAGTCACCAAAACAACCTCATTCGAAAAGAATTTTAACTAGTCAAATAAACATTGAAAATTGATGCCACCGAGGTTTGATTATGTTTTCCAACATGCAAAAAAAATAATAATAACGAGTTCGATATAGATGCATTAATTTGCAATCACAGCTCATAGATATAGCTTTAAAACTATTAAAGTGAAATTAATAAAAATAAACTATAGTACAACATCACTTTTCTGAATAACTGACAGGCTGAAAAAAAAATATTAAACCGGAAGTTCCGATCGGAACATCGGAAACTCCTAGTGTGAGCCACGCAGCAACACGCACTGATTTACACACTTTCGGTTTGTTTGTTTGGATATGGAGTATTTTAAGAGTGGGTTGAAATCTGTCTTAGGGACTCCTCAAGATGACCAACAACCTACTGCTGCAGAAACTGTATGTAAATTTGTATTCAAGTGTAGTGTATTTGAATGATAAAAGAACTATTAGATTACAATTATTATTAAAAAAATTTAAAATATTATAATTATCGTTTGATTTGTAAGGCGATAAATGACTGGCAATACATATATTTATTTAAATATTTACAGTAGTTCATTGATCTTCTTTCTGAAAAATCGAGTCAAAGAAATAAAAATACTTCTAAAGACATTTTTAATGTTTGTATTCAGTATGCCGGTTTCAATGACGGACTTAAAGTGACGTGTTCTTTTCCATGTTTGCTAACATTGAAATAAGTGGCAAGCTGTCGTTAAAAAACATTGGTGATCGCTTTGATTTAAATTCATTACAAACCACTAGCCGAATTTTGTTCCTTTTAGTAGTTGTGTAATCGAATTTCAGAAATAAATTGTCAGTTTGTAGATTCACTTGAAAAGGGAAATAAAGTCTTATTTTTCTTGCATTTTTAAAAAAAAAAAAATAGCCAACTTTCAAGTTTTAGAGTATCCTGAAACATTAGTGTGTGTTTTACAATCCAAAAAGTTACAAAAATAAATTCATGATATTACACGAATATCTAATGTGCTCATTTTCCTTGAAAAAAATGTTTCAATTCATGTAAAAACATTTCTGCCATAAAATTTTTAAATCCTTCAAAAATGCTTTTATATTTTTCATGAAATAATTTCAATATTACGATTATAATTAAGAGAAGATTCATAAATTTAAAATAATTGAATCTGGTTAAAATCAAATAGTGGTAAATAGCTTTTTGGTTCATTCTTATATTTTTTTAGTAATCTTTAAGATAGTTTGTGGACCAATTTTGTAAAAACTGCCAACCTTCAACACATATTTCATTTTAATCAAAACTTTTATGCAAATTTATTTTTAAATTTGTGAAAAAATAATTCTTTTATAATATATGTTCCTAAAGAATGCTGTGTTGTGAAAAATAAAATTGTTGCAAAAAAGAATTATTTTCCAAAAATTAAAAAAACAAAGTTGTATTTTTATAATTGTAAAATCTATTTTTTTTATAAATTTTCATCAAACACTGCATGTGAAGGAATATTAGTTCTGGTATGATATGTCTTTTAAGAGTTTTTTTCCCCTGCCAGATATAGTTCAGAGCTGCAAATTAATTCACAAATTGAAAAAATTAATTACTTGTTCTAAAACAGTTGAATAATATGCACAGGAAAACACAAAGTTTTGAATGTTTGTAATATACCACAAACAAAATGGATTTTAAATTCCAAGAACTTAAAATTCTGCAGACAAATCTGATATGATTTCCATGCTAGCATGAAAATTGGGTACTTATGTAAAAACAAATAATTCCATTATAACATAATTATGTTCATAAAGAATGCAGTATTATGAATTTTGAATGATTTAATTCAATCAAAAGTTATTACCAAACACTGTGTTATGTAATTGTTAAAGGAAAACTATTCACGCACAATGATGGTTGTGATAGCATTTGGTGACATTAGTCAATGGTATAATATGTACCAAAATTGTGTAATTCAGTACATTCTACACTTAAATGCTGATATTTTGTTTCATGTTGCTAACAAATTCTCTCCAATTTTGAATTTTTTCTCAAAAATGTAAAATATTTTACATGGGCATGTACCTACTGTAAAATCCGGCATATAACGTACACCACTGTATACGTGCACTCATACTTTCAAGCTACAATTTTTAATTTTTAGCTATATTCACCATATAACGTGCACCTCCTTTCTTTACAAAGAAAATCTAAAATATACTTGCGCATTGCTCTTATGTTTTGAAGTCATTTTCATTCGAGATATTAATCCAAGTTTTAGAAAAAAATAGTATACTTCTAGAACTAAGACCCTTTAAGTTCGCAAAGTATGTCATTTCCTTTAAATAAACAATATTTTGATCTATGTAAAAGTCTAACTTTTTTTTATGCTCATCTTCTTTTTTTTTTAAAGCTCTCATTTTTATACCCGGTGTATAATGCGCACCAGTAAATTTCGATCTTATTTTTTGGGTTCCAAGTGTGGGTTAGACGCTGGATAAAACGGTAATTCTAAAATTCTTGTTATTGGTATTAAAGTATCATTCCTTACATTTTCTGCTTTGACATTTTCCCTTACTGTTTGTCTTTTCTTTCAATACAATTATTTACATCTAATTTTTATTTTGTTTTGCTTGTAGGTTGAAAAGTTAGTTGACAGAGTTCAAACATCTACCCTTCTAGATGATCGCAGAGATGCTTGCAGAGCTCTCAAAGCTCTTTCTAATGTAAGTATAATTCATGCTCAGTTTTAAGTTTTCATTTCTCTTTATTATAATTCTTCACAAATGATTATTATATTCTCTTAAAATAAATATTTTAAATACTTCTATTAAATATCAGCACTGTTATATGGCAATCAAATTATTTAATAATCGTTATAACCTAAATTAACTTGTATATTTTGTTTAAATGCCTTTAAAATTATGTTTAAATATTCTGAACTAAAACCAAATTGATTACATTTTGTGGCAAATCATATTTTATGTAAAAATTAAAATGTGGATTGTTACAAAACTGTATACTTCATATCAATATATAAATATCTCTATTTCCATCATTATAATTTAATATTTTGATACATTGGAATTCTGTGAATTGTTAATTTTGCTTTGTGTTGTTTTTTCCATTTATCTAATAAGTAAAATATTTTCAATTTTCTTTTCTGTAGAAATTTCGCTTGGAAATTGGAGCTCAAGCAATGGATGCCCTTATCAGGGTATTGGAGTGTGATAGATCTGACAATGAAATACTGGGTTATGCTTTGGAAGCTATATGCAATGTTATTAATGGGCCCAGAGATGATGAAAGTATGATTTTCTCCACCTCATTTATTACATGCTTGCAGTTAAAGTGTTGTATGGGGGGGAGAGGCTTAGCGATGTCAATGTTTTTTGGTGACCAAAATCGATCGCAAATCTACTTCACTTAGCGATAAGTGACCAAAAGCCAGAATGAATTAATTATCTCACCATAATATCTATATAAGAATCGCCAAATCGAAAGGGCCGCCCCCCCATACTACACTTTAACCCATGCTTGCTTTTGAGGATTTTCAGATAATAAAAATTTAAAAATCTCTCTATAGCTTAAAAAGTATTTTGATTTGTTTTTTATAATAAAGTTTCCTTTAGTACATTTTTAGTACTACAAGAACAATTTAATGGAATTCATGTATTTTATAATTAAATGACAAATTTTTTGCTATGAAATATAATATATATATATTTAAATTTTAGTGACACAAATAAAAGGCCTACATCTATGATCTTTTGCTATGTGGTTGCTAATGCCACCTGTCTGGCAGTGTCAGATCAAGGCCCACAAAATTAATCATAGCAAACGGGTAGATTAGCCTGTTGTTTGCTGTACCCTTGAGCACCATGCAGGTAACAGTACAATTTGGCTCATTTGAGTGAGAATACCCTGAAGGACATTTATGATCTATTACTAAACAAACTGATCTTAAATATTATTAAAGATTTGCAACATAAACTATTTTAAATATTACATGTAATATTTTCTTATTTTTATGATTATTTTTAGTAAATCATTTCTTATTAAAATATCTGCTTAAGGATATTAAAAGTTCACTTTGAAATGTTCAAAAAAATTTAACACAATTGTGATTCAATGAAATTTCTCCATTTTTAGGTCCAGATTATGTCTATGGAAGTGGAGATGATCTTGGCTTACAGTTTACAGAAATTTTCATTAAGAAAAGTGAAAATGTTTCTCTGTTATTGGAACTCATTGAGGTAGTTAAAATTTTGTTTTAAAATTCTTAATATTTTAAGATGCATATTGGTAAAAAAACAAATTATTTTACCTTGTAAAAGATGTATAGGTTTTGTTACTAATATTGTTGTAATTTGTCACGAACATGTGTAAAAAAATTAGATGTTAGATCTATTTTGTTATTTCTAAGAATAAGGATGGAAGGATTTTTCATCTGAGATCCCATAATCTTTTCCATGGGTTTTCTAAAGGATATAATATTCTGTGAGAACCCATTTTTTTAGTGTAATTGCTTTATATCATTGGAATATTTTTATGTTATAGAATTAATCCATGAATTGCATGGCATCTAATTTAATTAAATGTCTTGTTAAACCTCTTATCAGCATGTTCTTTATCAGAGGTTCCCCAACTTTTTTTTCTCACTGACCCCTTGCCATGTTTTTTGGTTTGGAGTAGATTCCTACTTTCCTAATATTGAATTTTTGCAAATTTATCAAATTAAATGCATTTTTGTCAGCTGGTATAGAGCCACTTATTTTTAAAGATATAAATTTCTGCTAATGAAGTATAGTGTTTAAAAGTTAAAAAACACATGCAAATTAAATTAAAATTTAATTAATACCTAAAATGAACCAATGAACAAACAAATGTTTATAATAGAAGGGATAAATCTGGTGCTTCAATTACAAATTTTCAAAATTTAGCATCAATCTTGTCAGGTTTAACCCTAAATCTCCGTTGTTAGTAGTGTCCAATCTTTTACTTTATTTTATTTATTATTATTTTTTTGGGAGTTCAGTAACCACGCTGGAACTCCTTCTCATTAAGAAGAGCAATTAAAAATATTTTCATAATACTCCAAAATTCGGGATAAATGACAAGTATGTCTTTTTAAAGCCAAAATTACTGACATCTGTTTCTAAACTTTACTTTACGATCTCTGCTACTGCCTTTCCCGATCATTTCCTCTTGTAATATGGATTTTTTTTTTCAATGTGACCACATATGAATTCATTGCCTACTGTGGTAATTACCATATTCAACGCATTCTCAAACCTTGTTTCAAAACCTGAATATAGGACATTTAAATGTCGAACATGGGTTAAATCATCATTTTCCTGGCAGAATGTCTAACCAATTGAGGAACTGGGAAAATTTGTGACGTAATAGTATACTCCTTTAGCCTAATTCTGGCAAAAAATGCTGAAATGATGGTTCTTGTTTTAATAAAATTTATGCTCACACCTTGTAACTGCAAATTAACCTCTTTAAATTTAGTAAATAAATCCGTTAAATAGGTAAAATCTGGTTTTCATATGATTAAATTTTCTTTTAAAGTTATATTAATAATCTGGTTTGATGAGAGCCACTGTCATAGACCCCTCTTTAAACCTCAGGGACCCCTCCCCCTCCAAATTATTTTTTTTGCTGACATGGACCCTTTATAGGTCTTCATAGATCCCTGGGTGTCTGTATAGACCACATTGGGAATCATTGTTCTATATTGTTAAACATGCTATGCCAGAGTTTGCCTCTGATGTAGTTAATTGCATTTTCAGTTCTCCTAATAGCTCTTACCTCAGGTGGTCTTGTACCTAAGGAGACCAATAATCTTGCTGCATTTTCCGGTGTTTCATTAATTTCTCTCACTATCCTTGCCCTTTGGAAAGCTTACAATGGTGCTCTCGCCTAACTCATTTAATTTTGTTTAAAATTTATTAATTATGAAACTTTAAAAAGTTTCTCCTTTTTATTTATTTTCTTTAATTTTAATGAAAGAGTAATATTTCTTTATTGCCTTGTGATAACAAGCTGTGGCAATCCATTAATAAATAAAACCTTGTAATGAAAGACATTCGGAAAAAATTCTCCCTTATTCTCCCCTAAAAATATTTTTATTACTTTACAGTGAAAAGTTTTATAGAAATATAGTTATGAAAAGTTATTATTCTAATTATAAACATCTTATATAATTGCTTTTATTTTACAGGAATATGATTTCAAAGTGCGCTGGCCAATTGTTCGTCTCTTGAGTGGTCTTTTAAGTCACAGACCTAAAGAATTACAAGAATGTATATTAGTCAGCCCCATGGGTGTATCAAGGTTGATGGATTTGCTCTCTGATACTAGAGAAATTATCAGAAATGATGTAATATTTTCTCAAATATTTTTAGTGTTTCAATGTAGCTTAGGGTTTGCAATCCTTTGTCATATTTTCAATCCCGGGATTACATTATCCAAATCCTGGGATTAGGATTGATCTATTTATTAAAAATATTTACATATTAACATAGTTAAAATTGCAAAAAAAATTGAAAATATAATTAAAAATTTATTTAATATTATTTTAATGAAGCAAATAGAAAAATGAATTCATCATAAAGAACAAATGTAAATAGTACATAATGAAATTTTAAAAAAAAACATTTCTTCATTTCTTGTGTTTCTGTAAGTAAGCTTATAAAAACACGGCTCCTCCAGCATTTCATCATTGAAACGGCTTCTTATTTTTGTTGCTCATAGTCCTGCCATAGATACCCATTTAGATTCTTTACAAGTAGGTATTGTCATTAAATAGGAGTATGTTCTTTTCAGGTAGTCATCACGTCTCCCTCCATTTAAAAAAAAAAAGATTTCTTTTTTAATTTTTGATGACTGACTCAAATCTAATAGACTGCATTAGTGCATATACCTCTTTGATAACTTTATTTAGTTCTTCTGCTACACTTATGGTTTTTGTATGTAAATTGATCCAGTTATTGAATCAGAATGTGGATCAATTTCAAGTGTTACTTCATTTGAAATTGAAGATACAGTTGCATGAGCTGTTGGTAATGCAATGGGATTTGAAGTGTCTGAAGTCTTCTAAGCAGGTCCGCTATTAATTAACGTCATTTAATTGAAGAAGGAACTGTGACTAATTTATTCTTGAGATGTTGCTTATATTATTGTGTAAACATTGCAGCGAGCCACTTAGATCTGTGCGATATTCTCCCATATGAGAAATTAGAGCTATGCATATATGTTTTTTATTTTATCTACAGCATATTTTTTATTGCACAAAAAAATTCTACATACATATTTCATAAAAAATATATATAATTTTTTGAAGAATTAAATTCTTAGAAAATTTTTATGACAAAAATTATTTTAAATATAATTTAGACAAAAATTAAATCCAGGGATTTCGGGATTAAAAAAATCCGGGATCCCAGGGCTGAAAATCCTACTAGATATCTTCCAATAATTCTAATTGCCTCTATCCAAGTGAGCTGATACCGGACATTCTGAGGATGGGAGAAATGTTCATTTTCTGACCCCACACACGATGGGGAGAAAGTTACAGAAGAAAATAAAAGAAAACAAATATCCAATTTCACAGTTTAACATGCACCCCCCCCCTCGAACTCTTCAAGGTTCAACACGTAAGAAAACTGACGTTAAATGTATACAGTAGAAAAAAGTAAATAACATACATTAAATGTAATACCAGATTCACAATACTTTGAAAAAAAATTCTAAATATAATACAGACAAAAATTAAATCCCGGGATTAGTTATTTTAATTCCGGGATTTGAAAAAACTACTGGGATCCCGGGGCTGCAAACCCTAATGTATATAGTTGTGTTATTCATTTGCTAAGAAAATATACTCTTTGCTTCTCTTCTCTCTTTTCCCCCCTGAATTGTTGACACCCATTATATAAGAACTGCACAGAGACCAGATTTTAATTCTTCAATATTATTATGGTTAATAAAAAAAACTTCTGAAATAAGAATTTAGAATGGTATTAATAATTTCAAGAGCTATAGAAAATGAATATCTTAGCCAACTTTTCCAAAATATATTAAAACATTTGCAAACTCTTACAAAAAGTGTTAATTATGAAAGTCATTTTTTTCTATAGTTATATATTAAAATTGATTTAGAATTTTATAATAAAATTAATTAAAATAATGCTGATTAAAATTTTATTTTACAATATATGCATAACATAATTTTAGTATTAACCGCTTTCTTTATCAATTTTTTTTTGAAAATAATATTTTTAAATTTTATTATAAAATATAAGAAACTAAAATGAAATGTAATATGCAGATTTTAAATTTAATTTTTAATATTTTATGTGTATGAAAGTATTTAGTTTTATCATCAAGAGCTATCTTAGGGGGAAAAAAGTTAAATATTCTTATAGTTTTTTGAAAAAGTGACAACAAAAGGGGATACTTGATATTTAATAAACTAGTATCTGATGCTCTTTTTTTTTTTTTACTGGCTTAGCAGAAATGACATCTGTTAAATGCTGTGAGGTTAGCTTGAGTGGTGAAGGACTAACACTTGACTCCAGTGTGGCATAAAATTGTGACAATGGTCTTCTGCAATTAGTTTTCCAGCATAGAATTATTTCCCCTCTTTTTTCTTGGTTAAGAATAAGCAGTTGATCAACTATCTTTTATTTTAAGCTTCAGGCAATGTCAAAACTTGATGAAGTAAAACATATTGAAAATTTTTTCTATGCCCGAGGTAACTTGGAATAATCAAGGAAACAGTTAACTTATCATTGGCAATTTATATTTTGATGAAAATGAAACATTGTGAAAAAAGCAAAAAGAAAGAAATTAGTTCATTTTATTTATTTATTGTTAAAGTTTATTCATAAAAATATGTTTATTTTTCAAGTACTTTTTTAAAAAATTTTAGTAGCTGTATTGTGTTTAATAAGTTTAACTTACGTTTTTTCTTATTAAAGTATATTTATTAAACGTATTAATATATATATATATTTTTAATTGCTTATATGGGAACTTGAAATTTATTTGTTTATTGTTTATTATTTTTAAAAAATTTATCTGTGCTATGTTTGAGTGTTATAAATTATAAACAAAATCATTTTGAGTGTTATAAATTATAAACAAAAATCATATAATATAAATTTTATTTTATTTAGACTTTGCTATTGCTTGAACATCTGACAAAAAGTAATGCTAACATTCAAAAAATCGTAGCATTTGAGAATGGTTTTGATAAACTTCTCTCAGTTATTTCAGACGAAGGCTACAGTGATGGAGGTGGGTCATTTATTCAATATTTTTATATTATTTTTTAAATGACGCATAATTTTGTTCTATTGAAATATTTTTAATCAAACCTGTGTCACTAATAATAAGTATGTAACAATCATTTATTTAAAATTTGTTTTTCTAATTCTATGTGCCTCAGTGTTAAATTTTTTGCTGACTGAAAAATTTAAACTAACAACTTGGAGGACTTTTTATAAATAAACTTGATACTCATATGTGAGTGTATGTTTAACTTTTTTTTACTTGTAAATTCTGTATTATATTCCTATCAATTTCTCATAAATGGCTTTTAAAGGGCATTTCTTATATATAGATAAATAAGTTATCATAATATCAATGGATTTCAAATATCTAAAAATAAAAAGAATTTAGAATAATTAAATCACTTCTATAGCTTTATATTAATATCCAATTTTTTAAATGTATTCATAAATTTACATTAGTAAAAAAAAAAAAGGAGAATATTTATAATATGTGTCTAAGTCAAAATTTATTTAAAAATACCTTATTAGTTACAGAAGTAAAAATCAAATTGGCTGTCTAAATAAAGATAAATTATGGCTGTTTTATATATATATAAGTATATTTGTTTTTTCTGAAGTATTAAACTGTTTTGATTAAATTTACTGACAATTTAGTTACTTTTTATAAATGTGTTTCCTGTTTTGCAGGTGTAATAGTAGGAGACTGTCTGCGTGTAATGCTGACTTTACTAAAAAACAATACATCTAATGTGACATTTTTTAAAGAAGGCTCATATATCAAACATTTGACTCCATTTTTTGATTTACAAGATTCATCTGAAAGAGGATGGACTCAGCAAAAAGCTATGAATACCCTCATCATGTTACAGGTTTGTGTATTTTTATGTTAGTTTGTATCAAAATATGAGGTGGGGGGGGGACAAAATTAATTTGTTACATATTTTATGTTTGCAAAGTCAGTTTATTTCCTATAATTTATATCCAGATATTTCATCACTTTATTAAAACTAAAGTTGTGATAAACATAAATATTGCTTATTTTAGATTGTTAGGGTTTTGGCTTCTCCAAATAATCCCCAGCAAGTTACTGTAGCTGCACAAAAAGATATGTATCAATGTGGTAAGTTTATTCCTTGAAAATATTTTCATCAATTTATACTTGATATAAATTTACTCTTAAATATTGTAAATGAAATATTTCACTTTGTTTCAATTGTATAAATATTTCTTAAAATCTTTTTCTATGATTTTATGACATTCATTCAAATATTTTATTTGAATCCCCTCCCCACCCCATAGTGAAAATTGTACCTAAGGATTAATTTTTATTGACTTTTTTATGAAAGTTATCTATATATAACAAAATTTTTAAGGAATAACTTTTAAAGAAAATTTCCAATGTACATATATTTTAGAATTTCTCTGTGCTCCAAAAGACTGTTATTTACTTGAAAAGACTTTTATTTACAAATAAAAGTATATGTTGTATTATATAGTAAGTAGTAAATAGCAGTGGGAACAGTTTAAATTATTACACCAGATTCTGATTAATTTTTTAGATGCTTTTAATTTACACTGATTTTTCTCTGTATTTAAGGTTTGCTTGAGCAACTGTGTTCAATTTTAATGGCTTCTGGAGTACCAGCTGATGTATTAGCTGAGGTTTGTATAAGATCAATTGATATTAATCTTATGCATTTTACTATTGTTGATTTTGTAGATTAAAAAAAAAAGCTTTTTATTGAGTTATGCCACAAATGAACATTGTTGTGGAATACACAATATATTGTTGTTTTTTGTAATAATTATTTTAAAATGTATGAAAATCATCAATGTTCCTTTTTAAGTTTTATTTATTACAAAACAAAGATAATTTACTTTACAAAGATTATATTCTCTGAACTATTATTTAGGTAAGTTAAAAATGTTTTCTTTTCCTGACAATTTATCTTTTAATTGTTTATTCACGAATTTTTATCTTCTTTTATATTTATTTTATAAATTTTTTAAAAAAATTACCTTTGAATATTTGCTTGTTAATTAAATTTTCAGTCCATATTTTTGAAAATTTTTTTTGCAAAAAATCAGCAGATTTTTGAGTGTAACTCTTTAAATATCCAAGTAGTAGTTTATATAAAAGCTTCTTATTGATTTGCACTTTAAATTATTTCCTTAAAATGCACAAAAATATTTTGCCTTTATATTTTTCTTAAAATATCATACTTCAACTCTTTTTTTTTAGACTATAAATACAGTTGGTGAATTAATCCGTGGTAATCACAGTAACCAAGAATATTTCTCTACTGTTTGTGCTCCAACGACTCCTCCCAAGTATTTTTTCTTATTTTTAAAAATTTATTAACTTGCTGTGTTTCTTTAAAAATTCAAATAGCTTTTCTATATCTTTTTAAAAACAGTTCTTGGTTTTTTTTAAAAATTTATTTTGTCTATAATTTTGTGAAATAATTTATAAATACAAATTACAAAATATATTATAAATAATTATCTAATTTTGTTTTTATTAAAAATTATTTTATTTTTGTTAATATTTTTTTAAAATTTATTTTATTGTGTATTGTGTGTTTTTTCATATAAATTTCCTAATTGTGAAATGCATATATGTGGAAAAATTATCTTTATTCAGCTAAATTTTGCACTTTTTTAATATAGACCTGCTATTGTTGTTCTCCTGATGTCAATGGTAAATGATAAACAACCATTCAGCTTAAGATGTGCTGTTCTCTACTGTTTTCAATGTTTCCTCTTTAGAAATGAATTAGGTCAAGCTCAAATTGTACAGACATTATTACCATCTACTGCAGATGGTTAGTATTTATTTATTTGAAGAATTGCATCTGTGTTGTTTCTTTTCTCATCTGAACAAGACCATCTGTTTTATTAACTTTGTTAAACCATATCATTTAATTTACAAAGAATTTTTATATGACATGAAATTATTTGTAAACTGGTGCACACATTCTTCTGTTAAACAAGACAAAAATTTTTGAACATATGTTGAATAATCATAACAGAATTTTGATTGAAAATTTTCTTTAATTTTTTTAACTTTTAACCCACTTTAAAAAATTATTGATAGCACTTTTTATATTAATATTCAGTTTTCCTTTTACTTAAAAACATTTTAGATTTTGACTAATTACATCTTGTTCTTTCATTTAATGTAAAGAACAAGTTATGCTAACATTAAAATTACAGTTTTGTTTTTTTTACTTTAGAAATTTTTGTTATTAATGAAGTATTAAGATATTCAGTTTTATGTAAGTGCAAAATAATAAACTTCTATTTATTAATATTTCTTCTATTAATTTTAGTAAATACTATTACTGTGGGACAGTTGTTGTGCGGTGGTTTGTTCAGCATGGATTCTGTGTCAAACTGGTTTGCTGCAGTTGCTTTGTCCCATGCTCTTGTTGATAATCCAACTCAAAAAGAACAGTTATTAAGAGTACAGCTAGCTACAAGTGTAGGAAATCCTGCCATCTCACTCGTCAATCAGTGTGCCATAATGCTACAACAAGTAATAAGATAATGAAACCTGTTTAATGTTAAATTTGCATTTTTAATAGAACATAAGTTGTTTTTAAATTAAAATCAAGTATTTAAGGTATGCAAGATGATTAGTTTTTTTAGTCGAAAAAGAAATTATAATATACATTTGAACTTGTATCAGAATGTGATAAAATTGTTTGAAATTTATGCTTATGATTAAATGTCATGACTAATCCAATTTCTAAGATGTGTATTTTAAGAATATTAATATAATTAAGTTTTAATAATAATCTATTCTAAACTTTTGCAATTTTATGTACTTTTGTGTTCTCTATAGTGGAAAGTAGTTCTGTGCTTAAACAATAGTTTTCACTTTGTCTTGGAGATATACATTTAAAAAAATGTGAATGAAATGGATCATTAATAAACATGCAATCAATTTAACTTTTTTTGTTATGCAGTCATTTGCTTAATTTACTAACATATGTATTTAAAGAATTAATAGAAAATCTAAATTTATCATTTAATAACTGTGCTTTACATTCACATAATTAATTCCTATTTACATCTTTTTTAATACAAGTTTTATAAATAATTTCATTTTTCTTATGTACTTTTAGGGAGGAAAACTTCAAACCAGATTGGGACTTTTAATGTTAATGAGCACTTGGCTTGCTCACTGTACAATAGCTGTTATGCAGTTTCTTAGTATACCTACAAATATTCCATTTGTATCCTTTCTATTGCAGTTTTTAATATTGTCCTGTGAATTTTTTTTGTAAAAAATAGATATTAATTTGAATATAAAAAATGTTATAAGGCTTTTTTTTATTTGATGGCATACTAACATGATCTCATTTTTTAATCCTACCTTTCATTTTATTCAACGGAAGATTGACAATTGACCTCTCATGTGATTCTGGGATGAAAAAATACACAATTAAGCAATTTTGTAATTTCTTCCATTGAATTACATTTATACTGAAGAAAAGAAGAGCAGAAATTGTGCCCTAGTTATATTACTTTCTTTTAAGCCTTATCTTTATTGCTATGTGCTGTATTATATTTAATGTTAATTTTAGTAAAATTTCTTGGGTTTTTAAATACTTAAAATGCATATCTAAATTGCAGGCATGAGCTACCATTATTAAAAATATATAGAGGTTAATGAATCAAAATTAAAAGCTAATTTTAAAATGATCTGCTTCATCCAAAAAGTGTAAATTGGTTTAGAATGTGTAGTTTTTACTAGATTTTAAAATTGTATTTCTTTTATATTCTCAAAAATTATTTTTAGAAGATAAAATGTATATTTGTGCTATCACTTTAAACCTAGTATGTTCTTATGTAGTCTAAATATTAGCCACATCTGCATGTTAACCAATTAATTGCAGTCTCTTTTTCTGTTATGTTACAAAGAATCATGTATTAAATATTAAT
This sequence comes from Trichonephila clavata, assembly GCA_019973975.1. Lineage (NCBI taxonomy): Eukaryota > Metazoa > Arthropoda > Arachnida > Araneae > Nephilidae > Trichonephila > Trichonephila clavata. The sequence continues at coordinate 70,229 of BMAO01033267.1, read as the reverse complement.
AAAGAAAAGGTTTTTCCCTCCTCTGAATGATGTAAAAGTATTTTTATACTGGTGTTTGCTTAGTTCTGAGTTACTTTTAAATATTTTTCTATGTCAGTTCCTTAATTTTCTACTCAGTTAACTTCTCAAGTCAATCTTGCTGAAGGTGATGAAAATGAAGATTTAGTGCAAGGAATATGTGCTTTCCTTCTTGGTATATGTATTGAATTCAATGATAATTCACAACCTAGTTTTACTAAGTAAGAAAATGTTTCTTTCCTCAATATTGATTTATTATTTTAATTTTTTACAGTATGAATATGTATTTTATATATTTGATTTTTGAAACTATGCATATTATTTTAGGGATGATTTATGTCAGTTAATTGTAAAGCGAATAGGCCTTGAAACATTTTTAGATAAACTTGTAGCTGTAACAAAAAATGAAAACTACAGTCGAGCTGCTCAGAATCCTCATCTCAAATTTAAACAGCCATCAGAAGTTTTGTTTGATTTTGAATTTTGTCGACTATTTAAATCATTAGAAGGTAAGTATTTATCATTGTTAAGTTTTAATATTTGTTCCTTCTCCTAAATACAGTTGCTTGTGAAAGTGCAGAGATCAGTGTTGATTGCATCAAGTGGCTTATGATAAAAGCATATGTCAGATCTACTGCCTTTAATAAAATTGCTAATTGTAAATGTTTTTCTTAAAAATATTTTTAGCTTATGTTATAATGTTATCTGAAAATTTACCTTTAACAATTTTTGAGGAATATTCAATTAATAGATTTTTATCCTTTTTAAAAAGTCTGCATTGAAAAAACGTTTATCTTTTCTTACCTTTAATTAAGTAATTCATATTTAAAGGTTCTGTGTGGCATTATGTATAAATAGCAGAACGAAGAAAAAGTACACTTATTTAGATACATAAAATGAAATTATTTTTGATATATAACTTTCTTTCATTTTTTTAAATAAGCTAATTTTTCTTGCCTAAATTTTTCGTATCATGACTATCTTTTAAATAAATTATGTAAACAAAATCTGTTTTCATTTTTGTGGATTTGATATGTATGCAAGAATAAAGCTTGTAGAATGATCGCATGTTTATTATAATTTAGTTTAGTTATAGTTTAACAAGTATTTTTTTTTTATTTCTAAAAATAATATTGATGTCTCATATTTTTTTATCCTATTAATATACCTTTCAAATCAAAAATAAAATTTTTATTGTTAAATTATCCTTTAGTATTAGTTCAGTTTTGTTAATTTTGAAATTGTTGCAAACAAGAGTTATTTTAAGACTAGCTGCATGGCCCGACTTTGAGCGAGCTTCTTCAAGTGTGTAGCTTTCTGAATTGGAAATTTTCCCTTCTCTTCTTAGTGTCAGCAGTTCTTGGTATGTGGGATTTCTATATCAATGTCATGAAAATTCTCTTTTTTTTCCTTCCACCTCTTTGCCCTGTTGGACAGGTCTGTATCCTCTCCGCTTAACCCGGTGTTGCATGGGCTTTTTCCGTGGATCCCTTTATCCATATGTAAATTTCCCCTTTTTCTCTTTCTTTCTTGGACGCCAGCACTTCTATGTGTGTGTGTGCGAGATGTGAGTGATTTCCATATTTATGTCATTTAAATTCTCTTTTTCCGAATTTTCCTCCTTCTGTTCTTTATCAAACAGGTTTCTTTTTCCTCTGCTCAGCCGGTTGTTGCACAGGCTTTTTCAAGGTATAAAACTCTTCCCCCACCCACCTGGGACCAGATCTTTTTCCTAACAATTTCTATTTTTGATTAATAATTTACAAAGCTAATCCAGTTTTATTCCCAAGAAAACAGACAATGTACAAATTTATTTAATAATTCAGTAATAAATATTGATAAAGCAATGCAGCTTTAATTTTTTTATCCATTTTTATTACATAATGAAGCAAAAAATTCTTACAGTTAGCTATTGAAACGACTACTTATTTTTGGATGCGTGTTTTTAAATTTGTAGGTAAACAAACATATCTATGTGAGGCTATCTTCTCACGAATTGCTGAATGCAAAAACACGTCAAAGGTACCAAAAGATGGGAAATGATCTGAGGAATCCATTTTGCCCATTTAAATTCCAAAATGACTATTATTTAAAAAATATTCATTAAAAACACTAAAAAGCATAATCCATTTATATTGTTGTAACAGTGCAGATCCAGTTTGACCAATTTGACTGAAAATCGGTTTTTAACGCCAACTTACATTATTTTTATAACAATAACGTTATTACAACAATGCAGGCAAATGTTTAGTTGAATGTTTTAATTAATATCTTTTTAACTAATTACAATATCGGAATTTAAATGGCCAAAATGGTTTCTTTGGATCATCCTCGATCTTTTGGTACCTTCAGCCTGTTTCTGCATTGAGCAGTTCAGGAGAAAATAGCTGGACAGATACATTTACCTACAAATTTTAATAGTGTAGATGTGTATATTTCATATTGAAGAATATTCATTTGCAAATATTTTTGGAGACATATATGGTAAAACATTAGAAATTTGATTCTAATTGGAAACAAACTTTTTGTTTAATAATTTTCTAAAATGAGAGGAAAATTTATAATGCATTTGTTTAAATACTCATTGTTATAGAGTTTGTGCTGTATTATCTTTATTTCAAACTTAAAATAGAAAAAATATTTATACATTATACATCTGAATTAATGCATATTTGGATATTCATTTTAATTCTTGTTTATATTTTATTAACAAAATATCACTTATTTTAGGGACTGTTATTAAAGCTGTTCAACCTAAACCCAAACTATTAAATGGTCCTGAATCTTCTATGACTCCTGAACAGCAAGAACTACTTAGACAATACAAAGACCTTATCAGAGAGCAGGTTAGTTGTATAAATTTCATCTTGGTATTTATATTAATGTTCTGATTGCACATCAGTGAAAATGGTTTAAAAGTTTTCTGTTAAACTTAATGTTATGTTTTTTTCTTAACTCTGCAGATAGATTTGTTCAAAACCATTGTATATTTTAAAATCCCATGCATCAGATAACTGATATCTTAAGAAGTATTTTTATTTCTATATGAGAAATTTTAATTTAATTCTGTTTTAAATGCAATTGGCTCTATCTAATATTTAAACAGCAGTTCTAGATTTTTCTTATCAAAATGAATAGTTAAATTTTCCAAATAGAAAGTCAATATATTTTATAGAACTTTTATATCCTATTGAAGTTTCTATTAGAATTGTTTCCTTTGAAAGAGAAAGTCATTTTGTTATTTAAATATTTAGCTGTTAAACTAAGTTATAACTTCATAAATACATTTCTTTCATTGTTTCCTTTAATTTTGTTTATTATTTGTGGATTTTATGTTATAATTATTTTATGGCTTTATATAAGTTATAGTGATGATTTTTAAGCTATTGTTTCAAATGTTTTAGATTAAAAGTAATTTTTACGTGTCATAATTTCAAAATGGATATTTAAATGAAATATTTTGTACCTAGTGGTATTGCAAAGATTTGACAAATCTTTAGAGTAAATATGTGGATATATACATACTGTCACATTATTTATCGAGAAATTGGAACTTAATGTGGCAGAAAATATTTAATTTATGAGAAATGACAGATTTAAAGTTTAAAAAAATATCTTCCTTGTAAATATATATTTTGTCAGAAAATAGTAGGGGAGACCTGTGTACCTATAGGGCCACCCCATTTACTTTAATATTATTTAATTTTAAGTTTCATTACTCAGTTGGGTTAGTAGCAACACCAATTCCTACTTTGGCATTTATTTTGAAATTTTGTAAAAGAAAGCTGTGGCAAATTATAAATGAAAAACATTTTTACATGGTCTGAAGTAAAATTTTGCTGCTAATCTCTTTATTGTTGTACCAAGATAAGTCAAATATTTTTCTTTGAATTCCAGTAAATAATTTTATTTATAACATTAAGTACTAAATGATATTTTAAATAAGTTCACTCTCCATGTGGGTTTTTCTGTAGAAGATATTTTGTATGAAATTACCAAGTCTTGTACCTATATATATAGGGCCACATAGTTGCCTTATACCTAGGGCCATGGCCCTAGGTACAATTTCAATTAATATTCTTGATGTTATCATTTTATTGAGAAAGTTTTCATATAAGAAAAGGAGGAAAATGGCCATAATTATATAAACCATTTTGATTTAGTCAAGTTTTTATTATTACTAAATGTTATTTAAATGAAAGGAGAGTTTATATTTTATTCTGAAACTTTCAATATTCTTGATTTTATAAAAAATATCTTTGCTACCATTATTATTATTGTTCAGGATTATTTTGTTTGTACAACATAATTCCTTTAATAAAAAAAACAAAAGTATAATTCTAAATAAGGTTTTTACGATATTTTAATTAAATTTATAACCTGTATCCCACTGTCATACTGCAAATTTTTAATTTATCAGCTTTTCTCTTTATGAGCAATTATAAATTCCTAGCTTTTAGATGCCTAGAAATTCTGACAGAATAAAAAAGTTAAAACCTAATGCAGACAATATAACTGCAACTGCAGAAGCAGTTTTGAAGGATGGAGTTCCAGTTCGGACTGCAGTGCAACAGTGTGGAGTAAGCAGAACTACACTGCAAAGACACATTGCTTTTTGCAAAAAGACTAATAATTCTAAAAATATGGAATTAAATTGTGCATATTATAACTGATGTGTTGTTTGGACGGTGTTCTCTAAAGATGAAGATAGTGTTCTTGTTCAGTACTTTATCATTGCATGCAATATGCATTTCGGGTTGTCAAAAAAAAAACAAGTTAAAAAGCTTGCTTTTGAATATGCAAAAGCTAATGAAAAAAAATGTCCCAAGTCTTGGGATGCACATGGTGAAGCTGGTGATCAATGGTATTTTGATTTTCTGAAAAGAAGTAAGGTTCTTTCACTAAGAAAGCCACAAGTTTGGCAAGAGCTACCAGCTTTTATAAAACAAATGTTGATACTTTTTTTGCAAAGTATCAGGAGGTATTGTCAAAATACCAGTTTTTGCCTGAACGCATTTATAATATGGACGAAACAGGCATTACGAGAGTGTACACACCAGCCAAGATAATAGCCTCAAAATGCAAGAAACAGTTTGGCATCATGAATTCAGGTGAATGAGGAACTAATGTCACTATTATCTGTAGTTTAAATGCTATAGGAAATTCTGTTCCCCCTATGATTCTTTTCCCAAGGGTGAATTTTAAAAACCATATGCTGAAAGGAGTGCCTGAGAATCCTGACTGACACTCCTGAAAAGGAAGAAATCGAAAAACAGCATGCAATTAAAATAGCCAAAAAAAGAAAACATGAAAAAATCTGAGTTTGAAATTGAGGCAACTTCATCTGAAGAATTATCAAATATTGAAGTTTCTGATCCCACTGATGTAAGGAATACTATTGAAAAGGGGGATTTTTGTTTAACAAGAATACAAGGCAAAAAAAAATGAACATTTTTATGTGGCAGAAATAATAAATGTTAAAAAAGAGCACTATAGTGTTAAATTTTTGAAGAATATTACTCATTCAAATATGTTTCTTTATGATAAAGAAGAAACTTATGACGCTGACATCATAAATATTGTGTTTAAATTGCCCAAACCATAATCTGTTGGTGCATCAGAGTTTCAATGTGTGTAGCCCACTTTTGGAGCAAGTCTTTTAAATTATAATGTTGAATGAAAATATGTGTAGTTTATTAATAATTTGGTGCATTGCAATTTAAATAGTTACATGATAAATCAATGTATTAGCTAATATTGTTTCTTTTATTAAATACATCTGTGTATGCTTATTTTCTATTGATTACAGAGTGAAACCTAACTTTCAGGAAAAGGCCCGAGGTACAACAGCTGCTGGCCCTAGGTACAATGATATCATTGTACCTAAGGCCATTTGTGAAATTTTTTAAAAAGCTTTTATTTCTCAGAATTTATTATTTTAAGTTCTTATATTAACTCTAATTGGATGGTAGTTAGTATAAGGATGAATGCATATCAATTTCACATTTTTTAAACAGGCCAGTGGCTCTATTTTTGTCCATTGAAAAAAAGTGGCCCTAGGTACACATGTCTCCCCTATTATTTGACTATAGACTTTTCTCCAATCTAATGGAAACAAAATAGTTCATGATGAAGTATTTTGCTTTGATAATATATATTTGTATTTAATTATATTTGTTTTAATTTCCTTGTTATATTTTTAAGGATCAGCAACTCCATGAACTGAAAAGTGAAATAACTGAATTAAAATCACAGTATGAACTGTCTAAAACACAAGTAGATGATATGACAAGTTCAATTCAGCAACTTAAAGATCAAAATGCTTTGCTGAAAGCTCAAAGATGTATGTAAATTTTTTTTAAATTTATATTGATTAAGTGGTATGAACGTAAATGCTATTCTAAGCATTTTCAAGTAGCTTAATAAAAAAATTTTATGTTGAATTATTTTCTTATCTGAATAACTCTTTTTTTTATTTATTTATTAATCTTTTATGGTTTGTTGTGTGTTGCATTACATAAAACTTTAAAAGGTACTAACTCATAACACATGGTAACTTATTTATAATTATATTAAAATATAAAGATCATTCTGGGCACTAAATTTATCCAAATTGTTTAAATTTGGGACAATTTTACATTAATTGTAAGTGGAAGTAGTAGCAAAAGAACAAATCATATCTATTGATTTTCTGTATTTCAATTTCAGTTCATAAAAAAGTAAAATGTATCATAAAAATAATGTTGTTTATCTACAAAATATATTAGATTTAATTTTTAGAGTATATCTAATTTTCCTTTGGCTAGTCTTTCATATGTAAAGGGAACACAAAGAAACCAAAAAATGTAACATTGTATTGATGGAGAAGTGGGGGAGGGGGAGGAAATGATACGTAATGGGAAAACTTGAAGGGTAAGGTATCTGTTTAGATATTATACTCATCCTCTGACTGTAACTCTAAATTTGAAGTTTTGTTTTGAAAAAAATATTTTATGGATCTAATGTAATATTAATCAAACTAGTTGTGTGACATATATTAAAAAGAACTATAAAGCATGCTGTTGTGGCATCGTAGAAACCTAATAGTCACAACCTCCACTCTTATAGTAAAAAGATTTAGTGTATTTTTGCATATTGATCTGCATGTTGTCTACTTTAAATGCTTTTATGTTTAATTATGCTCATATAACATGTATAATAAATTAAATTTTTTAAAATTAACTATAGTACTGTGCACATAGTAAATGCCCCTTTTCTTTTTGTGTTCATATTCTGGGAATGTAAACACTTACACATCATATGCATAATTCAGATGTATACTAGAAAATATTTTGGAATAGTTAAGATAAAAAAATACAGTAAATGAAATACAAGCTCAAAAAATTATATTTAACTAGAATCTGCTGTAAATATTCTGCAATAAACAGATTCTATTTATCATTTTTCATTCAAAAACATTAAGTACATTCGTAATGTTTTTGGATTGAAGTGTTCTGGCTCTTATTTTAAGAAGAATAATTTATAAGAGAGAAAGATGTTTTAAAATTTTCATTTTCATACTAATTATTTTATTATTCATACATTTATTTTGATGTGATTAATGGAAAAAAATCTTTGGGTATAAATAAAAAATTGTTAGTTTCTTTATATTGCTTTTGTTATTGGGCAATAAGTTATTACTATATCCTATTCTGAATTTTGTAAAACTAAGATTTGTATTATATTGGATTTTTCAATAGCTGTTTCAGGGAATAACTCTAGTCAAGAAGTATTGCAACTAAAGCAAGAAATTGAGCAGCTAAAAAACCAATGTAATCAACAGCAACTTGAAATAAATGCAAAAAATGAAGAAATAATTCCAAAGGTGAGTTTCACTCTTCTGTAAAATTATATAATGTGAGTGATGTAATTCTGTTTCTGTTTTTCCCCCTCAATAAAACAAAACAAAAGGTTTATCATTCAATAATTTATTTGCATTTATTTTTGCTTAATGTTTTATGTTTGGTATTTTTTGTATTCATTGTTGATCTAAACCTAAAATCATGAAATGAAAGATAATGTCATTCATGTACATTATAATATTTTACAGTTTTTGATACCTGGTTACTGAAAAAAATATTTGATTTTTTTAAATAAGATAAGTCTTTGTACTTTCTTATTTTGTAGTTAGAGTTGTGAGCTTATATTAATTTTTTGTTTCATTTATAAGTTTGTAATCTCACTGCCAACAAATTGGTAAAAGATGTAAATGAAGCTTATAAATCAAAGAATAAAAATTTGTGCATTTTCCAATTGTTTCATTTATTTCTTGAATAATCAAGGCTTTCTTAAGCATAGAAAGATCTTTTATAAAAGATAATTTGTGCAACATTTTAAAATTCATCGCTTAACAGAAATAAATGCTTGACTAAATGTGTTGTTGTTTTTGATGCCACCTGATTAACTGTATCAGATTGAGACCCATGAAATTCATCATGGCAAGGGACTAGTTTTAAATTTGTCGTTGCAGCATACTTATAATGTTGTTAATGTAAGGATGGTAATAAAAATACAATCTGGGGGGGGGACTTTGAACACTTAATGTTCATAAAATCAAAATAACTCAACTAATTTTAATATTGATATTAGTAAGCATTTTCAAGAACAAAAACAGAAGTATAAAATATATGTAATGACTGTTTGATTTTTTATGTATAGGAAGTAGCAAGTTTATCTACAGAAACAGATGAACGAACATCTGAGCATGATGAGGAAGCAATCAAGAAGATATCCGATTTAGAAAGTCAACTTGAAGTTTCTCATAAAGAAATTAGTAGTCTAAAAGAAGAATTGAAAGAAGCCCAAGAGAAACTACAGAAACTCTCTGTTTCTGAAACAGATTCTTCGGTAAGTTTTGTTTCTTACTTACTATCTGAGCTTAAAATATTTTGAAAGTTAAATATCATTTATTTACGTTTTTTATAGATATTTCAAATGTTTAATTTTTATAATTACATAATAATTCAAGCAAAAATATAATAATTATGTTATTGAGTGTGTGTGTTAAAACAAATGACATGTGGATTTCTGATATATCTGTACATTAAATTCAAATATATTTAAATTCAAATATGATTTTTAATTCTTTAATGTTTCAATACAAATTGTTATTACTGGGTTTTTTTACTATCCATCAACAATTAAGTTGTGGAATCTTAGAGGAAGAGCCTTCAAAGGAAAATAATTAAATATGGAATAAAATAAATTCTGTTCTTTCTATTACAGGCACTTCAAGAAACAAATGAGCATCTTACAAAAGAGTGTGATTCATTAAAGGAGCAACTAGCAACTGTAAGAAAAGAACAAGAGGATATCCTTATTTTACTCACTGAGCAGAGTGATCAGATTGCTGTGTATAAGAAGAGGTTAAGAAATTTAGGAGAGACGGTTAGTAAATATTTCCTAAATATCTTTCTGCATGTATTTTGCTAGTAATTAATGTTTTACATCTTTTTATTCTTATGACTCAGTTTAAAATGCTACATTTCTATTACAAATTTAGTTTAATATAATATTGTTTTCAAAAATAAATAAAAAATGTGACTCATAAGATGGTTAAAATTTTTAATTTATCAATATACACAATAATTTGCACCAGTTCTCTAAAAAGAATTATGTACTTTAAAAATAGGTTTTTGTTATTACATTGCAATTTATTATTCATTAAGATGTAAAACTATTTAAATACATACTTATCATCCTAAAATTATTATTGCTTGTAAGTTTTGACTTTTCTTCATCAGGATTAATTTTAGATTTGAATTATGGAAGAAAATTTTTTTGATGAAATGCACTCCTCTAAATGTTTACCTTTAAATTTAAAACGTAAAGCCTTATGATTATGTAAATGTACAAAAAATATATGAATATATAAACATACAATACTAATATACAAACCTTCTCATATATAGTCTTATGTGTAAATATAAAGACTTGTTTTCTGGTAATATGTTGATTTAATAAATTATTTTTTGTACAATAGCACTTTTGTAGTTATCTCTATTTAAAACTGTATTTATTATAATGGTGCTAAAGTTTATTTTATCAATTCATGTTTGAAAATATATCGAATTTATTCGAATCTAAGCCACAGTTTTTTCCAATGCTAATGCTACTGAAAATCAGGTGCGACTTAGAAACATTGTATGAGGGAAATTGAATATGAATATGTTAGTAATTACATATTCATGTATGCATTTAAAAGTTTTCTAAACTGATAAAAATAAATTAATTAGTCACTTCTTATTGGTTCTCATTTTAATAATTTTTTCACAAAAAAATTACGAATTTGGGGAGTGGCGTAGAATTAAGGCCGGCTTGGATTCGAATAAATGCTGTATTTTACATTGACTGCTTTTTTCCAGTACTTAATATTTTAAATGTTGCATGTTTAATATATTTTAATAAAATAATACCTTACAGTTTTTTGACAAATTTTAAATGAAAATTAGCTTTATGACTTGTTTCTGAAATAATGGAATAAAAATGGTAAAGGAAGAAATCAAAGAAATAATATTATTTTCTTTTCTGTTTTTTATTTAGGTTGAAGATGATGATGATTCTATTAACGATGAATCTGATGACTTGGGAAATGATATTAATGATTTAAAAGAGGAAATGCCTGATGAATGAATGCAATATCAATTGTGATGATTTTTGACTATTTTTCACTAAAAGCAAATGATCATTGTATTGGTCCAAGAATGAAAAAAAAACTTTAAATACAGTGGTTTTTAATTAAAATTTTTATTTCAAAAAATATATTCTAGAGTTTGTTACTTCAAAGCTTTTAGTACTTTCAATACTTGTGGGTTATGTAGCTAATTGATGAACAAGAACTAAACAGAAATAGTTATTCTGATCTGCAAAGAATCTTTCTCTATTTTGGATACAGTTGGAAAAAAATTATATAGAATGTGTATTTTCTCTTTATTTTGCATTACATTAGTTGACAGGGATGATTAAAATTTGGCTGATGAGCATATATTTTTCTTATTTTTTACAGTATTACTTTATCTGTCATTTTTCAATAAACTGTCATTTATTGGTAATTTTTTGTTACTTGAATTCCTTAAAATGTTATTTTCTGTATATTCTTATTCCATAATAAATAAATAAATATTGGAAGATTTCTATTTATTGTGAATTATTTTTAGAAAAAAAATATTTAAAACATATGTTATGTATAATTTGGTGATATTATTGTTATGAGAAAAAAGAAATTAAAAATATATATGTATTAAATTGAATACATAATACTTTAAAATAATTGCTTTCCAATTAAACATGTTGATTGACATAAAACTTTGTTAAAATTTCTATTTTGATGAAAAGTTTTATTTGAAATAAATTGTTGACCTTGTTTTACTATTTTGTACTGACACTATATAAACAAAAAATACCAGAAATAAAATGTTTGATTTATTTTTTGTGAAGAAAAATGTTTGAATATCACTTGTGTTAATTATTTGTTATATAATTTTAAAAAGAAGAAAAAATTATTTCAAAAATATTTAATTTCTACTTTTTTTATTTATACATTAAAGTTTTAAAAATAATAAGTAATAGTTAATCAAAAACTATATTTTATAAAAAAAATTCTTTTTGAACATTATTTAAAATATTAAGAATTTAATGTTGAGAAATATTGGAATTTATTCTTTGTAAGGAAAGTTTTTGTATCTCTTTCAAATTTTATATGGTATATTAGAAAATTAGTCTTATTAACTGTTAAAAAATATATAATTATTTTAAGGTGTTGCGAGTGATTTGTTTGCTATATAGTTATTATATATTAATAATTGTATTTACATATCTATAGTTATAATTTTATTTATTTTTCCTGTTTTTATATCTTGAAAAGGTAGTTTAAAAGAGAAAAAATAATTGTTTAAAAAAAAATGTCTTCCTTTAAAAAAGTTAATGTAAGACAATTTATTTCATATCTTATCACATACCTACTTCTACTATATCTCATTTTTCATTTTTTGCTCTGATTTTTCAATATCTCATTATTGTGTGCTTTTCATAATTTAACCTTAAAAATAATGTTTATATCATTTTCTCATATAAAATTGGAGTGAAGTTGGACTTAATATGCATTTATAATGTTCTGTTATGATATAAAATAAAGCTGCAAAAATATTTAATATCAACTTTGTGATCTCATCCTACGGTCTTTTTATAAAAAAAATATTTGTTATTGCCTGGATCATAAAAGTTGAAACATAATTTCAAATATGTTGTATGTTTTATAATTGTACAGTCAAAATAAAATTATGTTTTCCATAATTATCTGTTCCTTCTTTAATCCATATGCTTAATGAAAGATTATTTTTAAGGAATCAGTTTTTATATATTTGAAACTTTAATATAAGTCAAATATAAGTAGTAATTTTTTCTAAAATGTGAAAAATACTAAGAAAAGTCGACGTAAGACATTTATGAAACGCAAATGAGAAAAAATTTTTTGAACTGAGAAATACTATATAAAGACACATATTATTTTTTTCCGTACTTTGAGATGAATTTATAACATCATAATTAACACATTCTGTCATATTTTATTTCTAAAGGGGACATGGTACGATTTAAGCAAACATTTTTAATTTAAGGATTTTCAAAACTTTTTTGGTTGCCTCCTATATGTGTATACTATGTAAAACAGATTTTGTACTCAAAATTTCATAAAAAGCTAGCAATTTAATTTTTTAAGGAAAAAACTTCAAATTTTTGAAGTGATTTTAAAATGCTACTCCTCCTACAAAAATTTAAAAGCACGCTTGAAATTTGATTTACAAGCAAGTCAAACTATGTATAACAAAAGTGTGTATGGGATTTGCGATAACATGATTGGTATTCGTACAATACTTTTTGTGAATGCTTATTGAAAATTTCTTAAAAAATGTACAAATTCTGAGTTTATTTTTTAAAAAATAAGTATTGTTTTGATTCAAAAATGCATACCAACTTTTGTTACATGTACTATTAGCAATAGGTAAAAAAAATTAAAACAGGCACAATAGGAAAAAAAGCCTTAGCGTTTTAAATGAAGAAAAACTAGTTATTTTATCTTTCCGAGATAAGCAAGCTTAAAATTTTGGTTTGCCATAGGGATATGAATAAAAACGAACATAACAGCTATCATAATTCTGTATTTTTTAAGTTTAGAGCTTTCAAATTTTGTCAGGTTATAGAAAGGTATGTGAAGAATAATTTAAGCTAAAGAAATTAAATTTGATTTTTTGACTGATTTTTGTCATTGGAATCGCACTGTGTTCCTTTAAGTTTGACACTTATATTATGATTAATATTTCTAATTATAAAATGGGGAAATTAAATGCCTGATGGGATAATGTAGTATGTGCCTGATGTGAAATTAATTATTGAAATTTTATATGGTTTTAAACTAACAAATATCTCTTAACTTCTTAACAATTTTCCCATTTTAGCATTGAGGATGAAAGTTTTGATTTGTATTCCAAATACGTACAAATTAAGCACATAATATACAAAACAGTTGACTTAAATTCTTGGTAGTTTTTCAAGATACTTTTTCCTTTGTGCACATTCAATAAATATTAGAGGTTTAGCTAGAAAATTATTTTATCACACAAGTTTTAATTTGAATTAGAAAGTATTTCAGTGATTCTTACAGAAATTACTTGAATCTGATTAATCAATCTATTCAACTCAATTGTATGAGTTAATTATTTAATCATTTTTAAATTTATTTTACATAATATTACATAGATTGTTTTATGAATATTTGCTTGGCGAAGAAAGAGACAAAAATCTTTCAAACTTCTAACAATACAGTTCCTTTTTATAGTGCCTAAAGAAGTACTTCAGACAACATTTCTGGTCCAAATTCAACCAAAAGAATAATCCAAAAGGGAAGTTTAGCAAACTCCTTCATATTCCACAATGACCACGAGACAGAGCTGTGGCCGATTTACGAATTGCTACTGGCCACGACTGCCGATCCAAGTGTCTAAACATGATAGACATTGCCCAGAGTCCCCTCTGTAAACTGTGTGACTCCAATGAAGAAATGGACTTCATTTCATTTGGCACTCTGCCGTGCACTCAGCTCTAGATACATGTGGAGCAGATATTGGAAGGCCAGACATAAAATATGTGATTTATAGACTATACTGTGAACTTGCGTTTCTTTTCTTATTTATTTATATTTATTATTATTTATTTATTTTTGTCAATATTATGTTTCTCATTTTGTTTGCAATTGTCTTGTAATCCACTGTTAGAAATAAAAATTATGAATATAACTATTAAAACCATGGTAAAAATTGCATGACATTTTTTATTTATTGTTTTGTTATAATTAAATGTCCAGGTAAAAATCAGACGTGTTAATCATTTGATATGTAGAAAGTTTTGATTCTATTTATGGAAGAACTGTAACAATCAAAGAGGATCTTGGCTCAATGTAATTCTGGATTAGAAGAATTTAGAAGAGTTGTATTAAATATATATTCAAAAAAATTAAGATCTGTATTGTTTTTTTAAAATTACATATGAAAAATTCTGAAATCAATCCATACTAGTTAAATGAAATGAAATTTTTGTGAAATTTGGAAGAGAATACAGTAAGAAAAGGTGCATTTTTGGAAAAAAAAATAGTGATATTCCTAAAGTTTTGGATAATAGAGAGATAGATACATGTTTTCACTGCCTTCATAGAAATTTAACTTTATCAGAATATTATGAATTATATTTTTGAATATAGATATGACTTTTGGTACAAACAAATAACATTGATATCTTGATTATTGCCCACCTGGATCAGATTAAGTGGATTACTTATTAGAATATAACAAGTAAGCCATATATTTCACTGTGACTGTTTGTAAATTTACTGAAAAGCTTTCCAGGGAATTTTCAGCAACACAAAGGCTTTCTTCCCCTGAAATATATTATCATGAACTTAATATATACCTGTATATTTTATCATTTATAAAAATATTTAAATTTTTCCTCCCTTCTTCACCTTGCAATAAAGTTTTTAAAATTTAATAGTGATTTTTCTTTTGATCTCCAAATTAGGGATAAAATTTCTTTGATAATGTGCATAATTCATAAAGATGAGAAAAAGTTGTTCCAATAATCAGATGTTAAGAGTTGTAGAGTGACTGATTTTACTGTATAACCTTGATCTTTTTTCTGTTTGTAGTCTCTATGTTGGACATATGTGTCCCGTAATGATTTACAATTTTTATTTAAAGGAAATATATATACTTATAATTTTATTTCATTACAATAAAGGAAAAAACATTTTCTAAAGCAATCCACCTTGTAATTTTAGTGGATTTTGATGTTGCGTCTAATCTTCCAAATGCATCTGCATTTCATAAAAAATGTACTATACTTTTACAAGTGATTGATAAGCATACATCTATTACTTCGGGATCCATAAAAAAAAGTCCATATTTTAATAAATGTTCAATCAAGTGAATTTTCTCAAGTTGAATTTAGTGTTATTTTTCCAGAATGAACACAATAAGATTTGAACGCATCATAAACAGCATAATTGCTCAAATAAATCAGAAGGTATTGTTTCAGTGTTGGTGAAACATCAATAGCTTAACTAAAGGGCCTCAGCCGAAAATATGGAAACAATTTGATGCATTTCATATGCAAAAAAAATTTAATGTTGGTCCCAACAAAACATGTCTATTAATCTTTATTTGTAAAGGAGAAAGCGATTCATTCACTCACTCATCTTGATATCTCTGAGACAATGAGAGCTACAGCTATGAAGTTTGGCATGCATGTCTTTTTTGTCGAACAGAGATCTGCTAAGAAAGAGTTTTGCGAAAATTGACCCACAAGGAGGGATGGAGGGGGGGGGGTGAATGGTAGAAATTACCATTTGGAACTATAAGTTAAAGAGACCTGAAATAAGGCATATAAATATGATTATTGCGAAAGTTAACTAACAAGGGGGGGGGGTGAAGAGGATGGTATAGACAGGGCTGATTCTAGCAGGTGTACATTGCCCGCGGGTGGCAGCATGTCGCACATACTTCTATCGATCACAAGCAAAACTTGATGGATAGAATTCAACAAATTTATTCCGCCTATTTTAAGAATTTCTCAAAATATAACTTAAAATATAAGCCACTGTGGATCAATGCTTTACCTAACTTGTCTCAAAATTATTTTTGCGAAAGTTGCTTTATGAAAATATTTAATATGGTTAATATTTCCTAAGACGTAGGAGTGTTTGAATTCAATATGTATTTTGGGAAATTAAAGGTTTTCAATTTAATAATAGCCTTACAATTTAGAAAAACAAAATAGTGGAAAGAAGGGATTTTTTATTCATTTTTATTGATGTTTTACTTTTAACTCTTACACAGGTAAGATCAGTTTATAATGTGAATGTTAAGTATTCATCAAAAACGAACAATTCTGTAGAGGGGAGGCACTTTAGGTTTTTGCTCAAGGGCGGCCGACACCGTAAATCGGTCCTAGTTTTAAAAAAAAATCATGTTTTTAAAATATTGGTCTTACAAACTTGAAATTTGAGAAACATGTTCTTCCTGTTGAGTAGCTAACCTTTAAGAATGAAATCTTCGGAAATAGATTCCCAACGGACAGAGGCGATAGTTGGAGGCCCCTGGCGGTAAAAGGTTTGGGGCCCATTGGCTGAAGAGTCGAAAAACTAAAGTAGTGAAAAGAGTCATTTACTTTAAATTTTCAAAATAAATGTAGTGATATAATAAAACTCATCGGATAAAGAAAAATCTTAACTGTATATATAAAAAAAATATTAAAAACCTTACTTAAGAGCTTACAGTTTTGCTATACAGTTTGATTTCTCTTTGGCAAATTCATCAATTATTTTTACCATATCTATTTTGTCCAAAACATTTTATTCTGTATATAATATGGCCATGTTGTTCAATTTGTCTTTTCTCCCATAGTACTTCTTAAATTTTATTTTTAACACGTTTTAAAACTAAAAAAGATCATTCACCTGATGCATTCGATATCGGTATTGTTAAAAAAATTTTCAAAAGATTTTCTACATTAGGATTTCTCTTGCATGCCGATAAATTTCTAGCGGGGGTTTCATTGTAACTTTGTTTTCTTTTCATTTTTTGTTCCAAAGTGGCGTGGTTGGTTTGTCGCTGGCCTTTGCACTCATCAAGCTTGGGGCCCCTACCAACGCTGGGGGCCCCTGGCGGCCGCTAGGTCCGACACCCGCTTAATCCGCCACTGCCAACGGAGGACAATGCTCAGAGGCGTAGCTACCGCCGCATCAACCGTATTAATGTTACGGGGCCCTTAAGCTACAAAGGCCCAAAAATGTGTAAAATTCTTTTATTTCTTTTTTAAAATGTGGCTCCCAAGGAATTTTGATATAGGGCCCACTCAGGACTAGCTATGATAGTGATAATTCTGTAGAGGTGTTACATACGAATACCATTTTGATCTATTACATATGCAAACTTGAAATTCGCAAACATCTTCCTTCTGTGAAGTAGAGATCCTCTAAGAACGGATTTTTTGGACACCTATATCCAAGGGAGGCCGCATTGGTGCTATACAAACAAAATATTCCAGTTTTTGAACGTTTAGACTCTCTTTCTTACAGACTTAAAATCTGGAAAATATGTTTCTTCTTTTGAGTAGAAATTTGATGAGAACGGGTTTTCATAAATTGTCTCCCTAGAGGGCTATTTGGTTTACAGGGCATTGTAAAAAAAATCTCATTTATGAATTACTAGACCTAGAGACTTGAAATTTGGCAATCATATTTCTTTTGTTGGTTAGAGATCTGCTAAAAGTAGGGTTTGCGGAAATCAACTCTGCTCAGGGAGGACAGGAGGATGATGCGGAGGCGTAAAAGATAAATATACTTCCGTTTTAGAAATTCAAGTTCTGTCCTTTTTAGATCAAGAGGCAAGGGCTATAAGAATGTTTTATAATACATTCGAAAGCTTAATGCTAGGACTTTGATATCAGAAACCAAAAAAATTCGTACAACATCAAGAAATCCTCATTGAAGTGGGAAGGTAATGACTAGTGTGGCGTTATCAAAAGTAAGCCAGTAACAGCCTCCGGATAGTAGTGATCACTTTTGTCTTGTGCGCTTACGAATCGGAAGGTACCGAGTTCAAACCTCCGATATTGGTAACCTTGGCTGAAAAGAAAAACGCAAACCTTCTGATGTGTCATGGCGCCATCTACCCGCAAGAAAAGCAAGCAAAGTCGTCATACTCACTTGACGCAGCAGAGTCGTCGGACCCACTCCACGCAGCAAAAAGTCGGCGGACCCACTCCACGCAGTAAAGTCGTTGGAGCCTCTTCCCACAGCAAAGTCGTCAGACTCACTTGACGCAGCAAAGTCGTCAGATTCACTTGACGCAATATTAACAATTCCCATGCTCACAATACCAACAAAATATCTCGTTCGTTCGTCTATACACTGACTCACTGGTGGGGGAGTACCGTGGTGGTATCTAAAGTAAGCCAGTAAGAGCCTCCGGATAGGAGTGGTCACTTTTGTCTAGTGGTATGTTACGCGCTTACGAATCAGAAGGTACTGAGTTCAAATCTCCGATAACTAGTCATACAGAACTCAATGGGCATATACCATTTTAGGTAGAGCATCCCATGCTTATATTCATCGTTTAAATGATTAAGATATTGAATTTTCTTTCAGAAGTTAGAATAGTTTATCAAAAAGGAATTTGATCTTGATTTCTTTTCTTTTTCAAATTTATCCATCACAAACAAAAACGCCTTTTATTTGGCCCATAAAATAAATATAAACAAAAGAAAAACATTCAAATGTTATAATTTTTTTCAATAGTAAAACAGATTTGAAACTAATGCAAATAAATTTTAGTATGAACAAAATAAGAAGACGTATCAAAAATATTATTTATATGGATTTGAAGGACAGCGGAAAATACATTTGCACCCATGAATGGCAACAGCGGTTTCTTTTTCTTCTTAATACTTGTTTACATCTCTTTCACATGTCAAAGCTACTATGAATTTATAAAATTATTTCCTTGTCTTTTGTAGTACATAAATTTGCTCTCATTTTAAGATCTCGCAAATTTTAGAATGTATCTTTCCGTCTCTTTATTCTATACTATTAAGTGGAACTCACATCGTATTGTTGGAGTCTTAGAAATCCTGGTTTTATTCAGCCTCCGTGCTCGTAGAAGACTAACTCGGAATTAAAATAAAAAATGTAAGTTTGATATTTGTGGAACTTCCGAATTTTATGTCTTCACAACTTTGTTAGTCACAGTCAGTTTTCGATATATGCCATTACTTTAAATTGAATGTTTGATGAAATTTTGTTGTACGTACTTCCTTATGGATAATTTTTTTTCTTTCCAAGACTGTGTGTGGCAGCATTTTATTTTATTAATCTTTTATTAGTATTCTTTGATTTACTCAGTTGTGTTTTTCTTTTATAATGCACTTCATTTGCACGTAATTTTTCATTTTATTAGAAAATTATAAATTTAATAGAGTGAAAGATTAGCTTCGAAAATACAGATTAATAGAATAATTTGAAATAGAAAGAGTGAAAGATTATCTTAGAAATTACAAATAGAATAATTTTTAAAAAAAGAGTGAAAGATTAATTTAGAAATTACATGTTATGGGGATTATAATACTAATTTAATACGATTACCCTCCCTGCTTCTGCTTAATCTAAGTGTTAAGTGTATGTTGTAATATTTTGTTGTAGTTAAGATTTTGATATTTTTAATCAGTTGTGAATATAATATCAAATACTCCTCAAATACATATTGTTGAAACTTTTAAATTTCATATCATTTTGATACTTTAAAGAAAAACTCTATATGGTATAAATGTAAATATACATATATATTCAGTATTTTAGTAATGTTTTTTATTTATAAAAATAAATTGACATTTTAATAGCTTTTCAGTATTTAAGTTATGAGAAAGAAATAGTTATTCAGCTAGTTTTATTTTTGTAAAACATGAAGGAATTGACAATATTGATACTTAAGGTAAAATTTAAATACTGCTCTCAGAAAAATGTATTTTTAATTTGTTTAAAATACTAATATAATAATTTTTCTTAATTTAATTTTTTATATGGCTAGAAAATTTTAGTTTTATATGAATAAATATGTTAGTAATCTGGATATTTTTTTTGACATGTATTCGTATCTGCATAATGTTAAACATGTACAGGAAAAAAAAAATGGGACATGAGTCCTTTTATATTTAATATATGTTTACTTTGCAGATAAGTACTTTTTTTCACTTCATTTTCTATGAAATTATGCCTCTGCACAGTTTACAGTTTGAATTATGTTTTCTGTAACCTTTCGATTTTATGTCTTTTATTGTATATATCCAGAAAAAAGTAGTTTTTAGTATGAAAAATTTTATTATTTTGCAATTGATTATAAATAATATTACAGAAGGGAATGGCTTTGGGCAGTAATGTAAGCCCAGAAACAGGCTTAATGAGTATTAAACTGAAAAGAAGATTAACATATGGAACTATTCTTATGTTCAATTTGTGCACTGGTCTTGGCTATGGTGAGTCTTTGTGCATTTTTGTATGTTTAACTTTTTTCAAGGTTGTAATTGTATTTATTTGTTTTTGGCAAAATGTTTTTAAAATAATGCTGTATATTAGACTAAGGAAATTTTAATTCACTTGTTATGTAAGGCACTGTTTAAGAGTGAATTTTTTAAGCATAAGGACTTCTTAGAACATATGATTGTTGTTGATTGTCAATCTATGTTGCAATCTATTTAAATATTTTTTTGCTAATTTTTGTTTGAATTAACTGTTTTGAAAAATTTACAATTGTAAATCTAAAATTACATTTCTAATCATAAGAAAAGAGTTTAAGGAAAAAAGAAATTGGAAGAATGAAACATTTGTATCTTTTGCCATAAGAGGATACAAAGAGTATTTTTGGTATTTACTTATTATACCTTTGGCCATTTTCGCCTAGTTAAAAAACATTGCCAAATGTTGTAATTTTTATTATTATGTTCAACCATGCTCTGGAACGATTTTTTGATGGCATATTGTGACATTTGGCAAAGTGTTTTGATTTCGCAAAATTTTGTTTAACGTATAATATGCAAGCATCTTGTTTTTATGTTTGCTGACAATTGTGTTAAGTTTACAGTAGTATTAGGTTGTAGTCAATGGGTGGTTTTCAAGAAACAAATTCAGGACTTAAATAGGAAATATATAGAAAAAGACCTTGTAGTGATAAATTAAATTCCTTCCCTTTTTCCAGCTTCATGAGGAAAAATATATTTCTGTAGTATAAGTAATTATATAATATAAAGCTGACTATAAAAACTGAAAAAAAATCATTATTTTTATTGTGTATTTTTTTATCTAAAAATTTTTAAAATTGAATAAAAAAAATTAGTTATACTTGAAGAGAAAATAATACACTGTTCTATTTCTGAAGAAAAATGTACCAACTTAGAAATTTGTTTTAAATTTTTGAACTTTTGGGAATAAAAATTTCAAGTGAAGTAATATTTTGTTGATTACCATGAAACATAGAAAAATATATTACTTATTATGTAAGTAATGTTTAGTATAGGCAAGTACACTAGTTTACAAATAGTGACTTAAATTCAATAGATTAAGAGCAAACTTTGGCACAAAATGTATTCGAAATAAATGCTGAATTGTTGTGGTTACTTTTTGATATTTAATTATCAGAGTGTCGTGCTGTTTAGAATCGACATAAGTAAAACAGGATAACCTTAAAATAAGTTTTCTTCCCAGGCTTCAAAAGCATATTTATTAAAATTGATATTTTCATTGTAGACTTTTGCTTTGTTATATGTCTAGTGAAATCAGTACAATATTAATGTTATACAAATATTAGAAACAAATTTTTAAAAAAGGATTAAAATGGAAGGCAACTCTCCTGATTTTATTTGAAATCTTTTGTTATTCAATATATATGATTAATCCTCATCACTTCCTTTTCTTAGAAACTTTTTATAAGGCTGAAAGAGAAATTATGTATGATGAAAATATCAGTTGGTCAACACATATAAAAATACCTTTATTATGAGTTATTAAAAGCATATATATTATAAGTTTTGGACTATAATTAAATATGATTTTAAAAAGGGCAATCAAATCTTTTAGCTTGAGTTGTAGATGATAAATCTTCTTTCAGAGGGGAAGGAGGGGGAACCACTCAATGTAGATTGATGAATTATTTCGATCATATTATTTGCGAAGAGAGACTCGAGTTTTTTTTCCATAAGAATTTGAATGTGGATCGTGATAGTATTAATCTCAAAATTAAGAAACATTAATGAAAACATATATAGACAATAGAAGGATAATTTTACAAAATAAATGTAGGCTCATGTTAACTTTAAATATTAATAAATTGCTATTTTTTAAAATATTAGATTGAAAATACTTATAAAATAACTAAGTATTCACTTCTCATTAGTTCT
This sequence comes from Trichonephila clavata, assembly GCA_019973975.1. Classification (NCBI taxonomy): domain Eukaryota; kingdom Metazoa; phylum Arthropoda; class Arachnida; order Araneae; family Nephilidae; genus Trichonephila; species Trichonephila clavata. The sequence continues at coordinate 47,681 of BMAO01033267.1, read as the reverse complement.
CATTTTGAATTTAGTTTAATGTTGTAAAATTTGATATCTGTCTCTCAATAAACCATTTTACACTATGTTCCATTTTTCACAAAAGCTTGTTTAGAATTTGGGGTGCGGCTTAAAATTGATGATGGCTTAGATTCGAATAAACACTTTAATTCGAATAAACACTTTAATTCTAATTTTATTTATTAATCTTATTTCAAATCTGAATTTTGAATACTATTTTTTCAAATTTTCCTTTAATTTTTATTGTTGCTTTAACATATTTTAATGTTTGTTTAAGCAATCCTTTTTGATACATTTTGTGTACTTAAAATGATTACAATTTTAATCAATTTTTATTTAAATATAAAAATGAACAAAATTAAATCCATTCTTGAAAGGAGGATTTTTTATTATTACAAGTGCAAGTCTTATAATGAGAAGAACCAATCATAGTTCCAAAATTAACTTTTTGATTAAATGTTATTTTTTCATTAAAAGAAATCTTCACAGTATAAGATACTTATTATATATTTTTGTGCATGACAATTTATAAAGAGTTTTTTTATAGGATATTAAAGTATTAATACGAAAGTCGGTTGTAAAAAAAATTGTTTTGGATATTTTGTGAACTAATTATTTTTATTCTGAAACTTTTGTTTTAAAATTTAAAAATACTTGATTGAATTGAAGACCCTTTTAAAAATCAACCTTTTAAAATTGTGTTATATATGGTGTGTAAAACTTGTATAAAATTTGTGCATATGTTACATATCCTAATCTTTTAATAAAAGTTGATTCATTTAAGTTCCTCATTTTTTTAAAAAAAGATTCCTAATTAGTTACTTTTTTGCAATGTCATTTATTTCCTGTAAGATTTTTCCTGCTTCTGAAACAAAAACGATATCATAAAACTGGTTTTAACCATTTGAAACCACAAGCTTGGTTTCTTTTTATCTAGTGTCATATTGTTTTATATACATGTGCATCACTTCAAATATGTTCATCACAGTTTATTGTTCTTTCTTTTCTGTGTCACCCTGTCTTAAATAAAAAATGGATTTTTTTTTTAAAATGCAAATATTTGGTAGGTTTAGGTCAAACTTTTTATTAATAATTTTGAAAGGAATGATGTGTATAAAAGAAATGATTTTTTGGAATGGTTTTAATTTTTTGTTAGTATTTATGGTTTCCTTATTCCAAACATGCTATAGATTAGGAGTGTATATTTTGCATTTTATTTTGCGCATGGAGATAGATTAAAGCACATTTTAGAGATATTTTACTTGCAAGAGATTATAAATTCAAATATATATTAGAAAACAAATATATATTGTACTTTTTAAAATTATGCAGTCTAAATATAAAGGAATGGGAGAAGTCTAGTTTTTGGGAAGAAACAAGATTATATTTATAATACCTTTCAATGTTAAGAATCTATCTAAATGCTACATTATCTAATAATCAATGCAGTTACAAGTCCAAAGAGAAAATTCAATGTAATTAATTTTTACTGGAGTCTACTTTTTGTAACAATCTCAAAGTAACAGACTGATACATTTATCTCAATTTACCGTATAATCTAAGATTTGATTCCAAATTATACAGGAGGAGTACAAACATTTTTTAAACATATATTTCAAAAAATTTTTTGAAAAATTTATGAATTAAATGATTTTTTAAAAATTTATAAAATTGGCCCAAATGACTAAAGCTGTTCAGCTTGTCAACATTCTTCAAATTTTTTTATTTTGCTCCTAATTTGCCAGTAATAAAATTCAAAATTGTTTATTTATTAATATTTTAAATACAAATTTATGTGATTTAATATTAAAATTATATTTTCTGACAAGGAAATCAAGAAAATTTGTTAATTTATTTGTATTTATTATTTGTAGCTATAATATTCCCTACCATTTGGAACTACATTCATGAACGTCTGGGAGGACAGGCTTCAATGCTGGGAGTTGTAATCTCAGCATACAGCCTGTCCTCCTTCTTTGCAAATCCTTTAGTGGGATGGTGGAGTGACAAAAGTCTGAATACTCGTACCATCTTGCTTGTGACCATTTTAGCTGAAGCAGTTGGAAGCTTCCTGTACTTTATTGGAATGCATGTATGGGTTCTTATAATTGGCCGATTGATTGCAGGTGATATCATTATTACTTTTTGCTCTTTTATTAAAATTTTGGATTATAACATTCTTAAATTTTTTTCATTGTAATTTATTTGAATTTTGCCAAAATATACCAGAGAAAAAACTATTTGTTTTTGTTTTTCTATATCATTGATATTTATTGTAAATTTTGTATTTAAATGTTATTATTTTATAAAAAGTTTAAGTAGGTTGTATAGCAGGGGTGTCAAACTCAAAAGCTAACTCAGACCGAAGAAACAAGGTTTAGCTTTAAGCGGGCCACAAAAAAAAATCAATATTCATAGAAACGTAGTTTATTTCGAATAATACATTATAATAAACAGAAAAAAGGAACAAAAATAAATATTAAATGTTCTTATCCTGACACTTAACATCTCTTTTCTGCTGCTATCTTTCTAATTTCAGGAGAATTTTATTTTATGTATTATTGTGTGAGGATATATCAGCTAAGCCTCAAAAGTGCTTGTAGTGAGCTGCAAGTTTGACACCCCTGTTGTAAAGAATTATATCTTTACACATTTTCTGATTTTTTTATTTTCATTTTAAGAGTTATTTCTATAATAAATTAATGATCTTGACACAGTTGTTCTGGTGTATAATATCTTTAACTTTTACTTTTTTATTCCATAACTGTGTTGAAGGGCTGATATGGGTAAAATTTATTGAGGCAAAAAGTCCTCATGTTGACATGGGGCATCAGTTTAGGTGGTGTCCTTGTCTTTTGATTGCTGGTCAAAATTGTAAAGTGCATCACCAGTGGTCCTCATGTAACTTCAAAATTAACAATCAATCATGACAACTTTAGAAAATCTCAAGCTGTTAAACTAAACATTATTAAGGCACTATATTTTTTCTTGCAAATTCTTCAGTATTTTTATATAAATTAATTGTATTGTTAAATACATATTTTTTAATTTGATATTTTTATGGATTGATCTTTGCTAAATAAAGTATTAATGGCACATTTTCTTTAAATTTTCTTGTATGGTGTTTAACTTTGCTAAAGTTTTTTTTTTTTGTATTAATCAATGCATTTTGTACTTGCTGATTACATATATTTCTCGTTTAATAATGGTTATGTTCTTATTCTTCATTGAATTCATTCAAGGAAATTCTCTAGAATGTTATAAAGATTTATTAAATTAATATTTTTGATTTTTTGCACTCATATATATGTATAAAAATATAATTTTATTGAATCATTTCTGGAACTTTGGAAAATTTCTAGCATAGAGCAAATTATTGAATTTTTTGGATTCTAATTAATTTTCATGCAATGAAGTTTTCATATTGCTTGTTGTTAGAACTTTCAATGTACACAAAATTTAAAAAAATGATTTTTAAGGAAATGGCTTTGGTGATACATTTTTAATTTTATCAGCAGTTCCTTGACCTCCATTTAAAAAAAAAAACCTTGTTAAACTAATATAATAATTATAGTAATAAAAAAAAGTGCAACTTTATATATTTCTGAAACTTGTTTTTGTATGCAATCTATTTAATTGTAGATTTTTTTTATTGTATATTATTGTGTTCAACAATGCTATTTTGGTAACATAAATTTTAATTCACTTTCTATGTATAAAACAATTTGATGATTGCAGTAAATTTGTGTTTAAATAGGGGTTGGAGCAGGAGGTGGTGCAGCTGTTTTGGCTGATATTACTCGAACAACCTTAGAAGAGGACAGGACTCCTGTTTTGTCTGTAGTGATTGCATCTCGTCAGTTAGGTCTTATTATTGGTCCAGCTTTTAACATTTTTTTGTCTAAGATTGATTTTCACATATTTTCATGGCCAGTTGATAAATATACATCTCCAGGGGTAAGTTTTCAATTTCATCAAAAAAATAAAAAAGATAAGAACTTTAATAAATTTAAAATACATACAATATTAAAAGCATATTTATTTTTTTTTTGAAAAAAAATTTAGTTTCTGATTTATTTGTTATGTCTAGAAGATATATGTAAAATTCCTGATATGAATCCAGGTTTATAAATTAAAGTAAATTTCAGTATAATTGAGGCTTTATTTAATTATTAACTTTTTCATATCTAAATAGAAGCTTAGACTAATTTTAGATGGATTGGAAAAGTAAGAATGACATTTTAAAAGTGATTTTAGATATAAAATATACAGAATGTATTTGTTTTTAAAATTAAATTGAATTTAGTGGCAACTTTTATTTCACACACACATTTCAGTCATAGCATTATATTGCAAATTCTTGCTTTGATATATTTTTTTTTGAAACTTTGACATAATATTTGAAAGATGTTAATATTTAATAAATGATTAGCTGAAAATAAAACACATTTTTTAAAAAATGTTCTTTGAAAATAATTTGATCCTTTAAGTTCATTTATATTTATATTCTTGAACAGAATTGACTTTTGATATGTTGTACTTAATAATAAATTATAAAAAAAATATAATACTATACAACATATATATATTTACTATGAAATATATTTTCAAAATTCTTACTGTTACTAATTTGATGGGTGTATTTCAGCTTTTGATGGCAGTTCTATGGCTGGTGCTTGAAATTATAGTTCTGTTTGCATACCATAATCTTACAACGTTAAAAGATGATGAGGATGTAGAAAAGCTCTTCCAAAATTACAATTCAATTATAACAGGAAGCATTCCATATAGTGATCTTGATAATTTGTCAACTTTAGAAGTTGCATTTACTTCATCCTATCCACCATATTCTGGTGCTGGTACATCCAATATGGATTCATTAGCACCTGGAGCTCTCATTTATAGTTCTTCCCAACCAAATTTACAAGTTGAGTGGCTTGAAGACAGCAATGAAAATATCAATTCTTTGAAAAAAGAAGAAATTGAAACCATAAATTGTCAGAGAATTACTGCAGACTCTAATAACTTTCTTAAACCTGAAAAATCACCTGTTAAAAGGGTCAGAAATGCTGATGATCGAGCTGGTAGTGTTTCTGACAGAATGATTGAATCTGCTGAGAGATTTATACAGAGTACTTCAGGTTCATATGGAAATTATTTAGATGAAAATAACAGTCAAGAAAAGCAAGATACTACAAATACGAATTCCAGAATTTCTAGTACGAATCCGAGTACTCCGTATTCAGATCCAGTATTTTCATCTGATGAGAAAACCAGTCTGTTAGGACATATAAGAGAAGGTAGGTAAAAAATTTTAAAGGAGATTCAAGTTATTACATTTATATATCATAATATATTCAGTAATGAATTTGGCCCATTTTGAACATTTCATTATATCCTAGAAAATATACATTTATATAATTGTTGCATGCTGATGTAGAGCAGTGCTTCCCAACATTTTTATTGCCACAGACTGGTCAACATTTGATAATTTAACCGTGGCCCTCTGAGGGGAGATGTTTATTGTTTATATTTTAGATTGTTTTAATTTAATAATTTTAATTTGTTGTATTTAATCATGCCTTCAATATAAAATAAAGTTACACCAAAAAAAGATTCTAAGTGATTTCCTTTGAAAGACACAAACCTGAGAGAAATACATCACAGTAAATAAAATGGAAATTGTGTGGCCTTGTACTATTCGATCCGCTGCCCGAGTAATCTTGCATAGAATAACCACACATAGAAGTGTCTGTATTTAACTCTTCTTTGTTCCAATGGTACCTAAAATGTTAAATAATATTTAAGTTAATAATAAACAAGTAATATAAAAAAAAATTAAGTCAATTCCTACTTTGAGTGGAAGAATAGAAAGTATTTTATTAATGATTGCAAATTTGAACAAGATATATATATTGGAAGAGAGTGAACTAATAGTAAGAATTGAAAAAAGAGCATGATTTGTCTGCATTGTTGTAACAATGCACACCCAGTTTGGCTAGCTTGGCTGAAACTGGTAATTAATGAATTAATATTTGAAAAAACTGTATTATCAAGTGTCATCCACTACAAGTTTAAGAAATTTATTTGAACTTGATTGGATGAATAGAAAGTATTTTATTAATGATTGAAAATTTGAACAATATGTATATATATATTTAGGGAGAGAGTGAGCTAATAGTAGAAACTGAAAAATAAATAATTGACTGATTTGAAAATCACAATTTGTATTATATTATGTATTATATAATTTAATTATGTTTTTTATCCATTTAAACATTGTTTAAAATAACTGGATAAGTCAAATTATGCTCTTTTGAAATAAAAAAAAATTCACATGTCATTAAGAGTAAACTTTTAGAATAAAAGTCACATGTATTCTAGTCTGGTTGTGTGAGGTAATTCATCTGTAGATCTAAAACTTGCTTCCAATGTTCCATTATTTACATACATTAACTTAAATTACATATTTATTTAGATGTTTTGTTATTATAAATAAATGAAAAGTGGTTATTTGCATTTTTGATTCAAAGCTACTAAATTGCTTCTCTTTATTAAAAATCTTTTTTTGTGTAAATTTTCCACGTGTCGTGTACCACATTAAAAGTGGAACAATTTCAAAATAATGTTTAAGTATTTTGGTATGGAATATTGATTGCTATTATTATATTAATGTTAAAACATTTTGTAAATATCCTCTTTATTAATTTTAATTTTTGATTTATATTAATTTTTATGTAATTTAACCTTATATGGTGTTAAATGTTATTCTGTAAACTTTTATATTTTTGCTTTGAAATAAAGAGGTCTGATTGTCCATTTGTGTTGAAAGACAGCCTGCATTTAAATGCATGTATTTTCCAAATTTACTTATACAACAAAATGTTTTTCTTTTTTTTCTTCTTTTAACAAAAATTTATCAAAGCAGGATACTGTATCAAATAAAGAAAAATTATCATTTTTATATGATAAGTATGCCTGTCCAGGATTTTTGAATGTACTCTTGAATAAATAAGAATTTTTTCTGAGACTAAGTGACATATTTATCCTTAAGCCAATTAATTTAAATTTTATGAATGGTTCTTATCAGTTATTGGGACCATAAAGCCAAATATGTAAAAAAAAAAATGCATTGAATTCTGGCTTATACTGGTTATTAATATTATAAATTGATAGTGCTGTTTTTAAATATCATAAATCTATTAATATCTGTTAGTTTTAATTTAGTACTGTTTTCTTTCTGTTATATTGATGCAAGGTTTTTCTACTATTTTGCAATGATGATGAAAATCTGGAATTTGCTGATGAACAAAAAATGCAATTAGCTTCCTTTCAACAAAAGGAAGTATTACGGTTACAGTTTGTTTTGTTTTTTGACCAAATTGTCACATATGGAAAGAAATAAGCAAGAAGTGCCTTTAGAGTCATTAGTTGTTGCTCTACTGTTGATCTTTGTGTAATCAACTAGTTCTCAGTCTAAAAAATTTATAGAAGCCTTATTCTTTATTTGCTTTTGGCTCTATGAACTTGCTTCTGTATCAAGGTGTTAACATCTAATGGATTTTAGCCATCATGTGACTGTATCTTGTACATTGTTAATATTATCATTGTTGGTGTTAGCAGTACCTTGGGAAACCGGTCACCAACCCATGGGTCCTATAACCAATTAGAACCTTTTGAAATGTCTGAATTATTAAATATTGGGGAGTATGGGCCACCTTTTAAGTTATTCTAAATATGTTTCAAGTTCTTATTATAAAATTTCTTTGTGTATTTCTAAATTGTAATAATCTTTGTATAATCTCTAACAGTTTTGTATTAATCTTTTGTTAAATTTTTTAAAATCAATTTATAACAATTAATATTCCTTTTCTAAACATTTTTTAGCCCTTCATTTTAAAAATCAATTGTATTGCTCACAAAAATCTTAATTTTTTAAATTTTTTTTGCTTATTTTTGTAAGCATTTTTTATCAGAAATTTTCTAAAATTGAATATTTTGTAATGAATTAGATTTAAGAATGTTTTCATAAGTGAGTGCTAATAAATCTTTGCTTAGTATGCTTGAAAATTTTTGCTCTATTACCAGCAATAACTATTTTGTTTGTTAAATGTTACGGGAATGAATTTTTGATTGGTGTTCACAAATGACAAATTTAGAAGAAGAAAAAAAAACTTAGACATTGTACAGTTATTTTAAATATATGTTGCTTTATGTTATTTCTTAATTTATAGATTTATCTTTCTTCTAGATTATTTTCGTGATGAAATAATTGTTTTACTTGGATTAGCATTCATATCATGCTTTGCACAAACTGTATTGGAAGTAAATATAATTTATCAAATTTTATCTAAAATATTTACTGATTTTATATCTTGATGAACTAATATTATCATTATACCTTTACTGTTATGCATTTTTTAAAACTATTATTTGTATTTTTATTAAATGAAAACTCTGATTAGAAAAAATTGTTGTATAGAAGATAAGATGTATTAAATAATATTTCATACAGGAGTGTAAACTTATATATCTTTAAAGATTTTAATATGCAAATTGCAAAATATTTTTAAAAAATAGAGAATAAATGCTATTTTATTATGAAATGTTTGATATAAAAAGGATTTGAAATTTTTTTTGCTTTTTAAAGAAATTAAAATCTTTCTAATGCATTTCAGTATACTTTTATTAAACTAATTTTTGAAATTGTTTAATTGATGTAATCATAATAAAACAAATTATATTTAAATTATTTACTTATATCTAAAAAAATTGTATTATGTTTATCTTTTCTATTTATTATTTGTATTAAAGTTCTTTTGAAACAGTGAGTTAGTATTAGGAATGCTCTTATGAAATATTTATTTTGAAAAATACTTTTTAGTTATGTGTGTTTAATTACTTCTTTTGGCAATTTTATTATTCTGTATTTTCAGACTATTGTTACCCCTCTTGCACAAAAATACTATAATTTTACTGAGATGGATAACAGTTTTATCTACTTATTTGCTGGAATTGAGGTAATTTTTAACAATGAGATTTAATGTCAACTTTTATTATTTTTTATTAACTTAATGTGCCTTTTTCTATAAGTTTTATTTTTTATTTCAGGTTATAGCTGTATTTTCAGCTATTAAATATATCAGCAGAAAAGTTTCAGATAGAGCACTTATAATATTTGGATTGATCACTTTAAGCATCTCCATGATTTTACCAATATTGTACATTCCTTCAGCTAAACATGGTATGCTTTAAAAAAATTTTTAAATTTATATTTACAGTAGTAAATCAAGTTATTGATGTAATTTAATAACTTAGGAAAAGGTGTCAACCCTTTGAAGCATGGAAAAATAAATTCCCTGAATTTTTCAAAATAAAATTATAAATGCAATATATAGAACCTAAGAACGGAGAAAATACCTTTAAAAAAAATTACAGTACATTCCCCCCAGAGGGGGCAGGTGGTTTCACAGAAGTACCTCCGCACACTTACGACATAATTCTCGGATGAACAATATATGATTCGTATCAGATTTGTAAGAATGTTCTTTATATATTTTGTAATAAATTTACTAAAATATGCAATATTAAGTATTAGAATTACTTTTTAAATATTAAATAATACAAAATATAACTATAAGTGATTGAAATCAACTTCAATAGCCAGTAAAGTTTTTTTTATTGTTTCTTTATTATTAAATTATTAAAACATGCAGTAATACTGAAATAATAAACCCCTCAACCAAATCAATGGCAAAACCCCCATAAATTATTAGTTATTTCACTGCCTGAGTCAAAGAAAAGAAAAAAAGGGCTATATCTCTTACGCGTGTGTGCTATAAGCCGGAGAAGAAATGGACAATTTTCATGTTCTAGGTGCGCGGTGGTCGCAGTCTGAAACCACCCGAAGAAATTCTTTATATGAGGCACTTCTTTTCATAATTTATCATACTAAAAATTAGTTATGCTATGAACAGCATATGCAGCAAAAATGTACATAACTTACTTTGAATTTTTGTTTATTTTTATTTGCTAAAAAAATCTTTTTTGGAGTGTTTAAAAAAGGCTTTTAAAAGGATGCATTTTTCTCAGAAAAAGTTTTTTTTTCTCACGTGCTGACATCTAGTGTCTTTTAAGAGAGTTAAAAGATATCTTTAGAACCATTGGTTTCATTCAAATACCACTGTGCGTTTAGAGGTATTTTTTAGAAAATGGTGGTTTCAGAAACATACCACCATGCGTTAAAGGGTTAAAGGTAACTTGTGTTGAATAATAAAAATAACATATACAGAATGGCTCATAAATATTCTACGATTTCATTTGGAATATTTCTGTATTTTATAAATTATTTGGAAAAGTTAAGGTTACACAGTTTATTTACTCATATTTTTAAAATTTCAAATGATGTTACAAAATAGTCTTTTTTTTATTTTTTAAACTGAAGAAGTAGGGTTAAGTTGATATAGCTTGATTTGACTTATGGTAATTTTCTTTTGGATAAACAATGTACCGTCATCAAAATAAATCAGTAAAATACGGCACCCTTAATAACTATCTTCATTACAAGGGGATAAAATTGGTGTCGATGACAAAGTTAACTGAATTATAATGTACATGGACTGATTAATTTAATGTGTTGATTAACTTGTACATAGTAGCCCTCATGTTGTTTCGAACTGCAACTTTACTAAACAGTCACTCAACTCATTATACAAATTTATATTTATCTAACAATCTTAGTAGCTGTATTTTAAATTGTATTACTTACAACAGGATTAATTTTCATTTTTTTTCACTCTAGTAGTAATGCTTTCAAAATTTTCATTGGCTCTTTATGTGTTCTAAGCTGTGAAAGATGCAGTTGTAATGTTTAATTTTTTGCTAACAATTAAACCTAATTTTTTTTGTTGACATTTACATTTCTTGAATCACTTTAGAAATTATTTCTGGGTCAAAATGACATTTTCATTAGATACAAAAATATATACTTGTTAATTTTGTTTGTAGATAAAATTTCCATCTGTAAATGCAAGAAAGTAACAGTTAGTTCAACTGCTTTATATTTAAGAAATAGAAATTGTTTGTAATGAATGAAGCCATGAAGTAATGCATATGCTAATTTTATAATGAATTTAAATATCATTTTCCTATATTTATATTTTGTACTTATATGTTAATTAGCCATATTTCAAAAATATTAGAGATTAATATTACATAGTAACTATGAAAGAAAAATAATTTTTAGTATGAAATTTTTTTTAGGTGAAACAAAGACTTTGATCTATTTTATTGTCACTATAATTGTTGATTTGATTGGGATAGCTACAATTGTTGTATGTTCTTCATCTTTATTGTCAAAACTAACTAGTGAAGATAGTCAAGGTAATTTTTTTAAGGGGAAATTTTTTTATATTTATTATTTAGATACGAATGTTTTTTGAAAGATTTAATTTATGCCTTGTTGATAGATTTACATGCATATTAAATAAGAATAATTTATTGCATGTAGGATAATCATAAATATTTGTAAGTAGTTAAAAAGAAAAGTAATATGGTATACAAAGAAGTAATTTTGCTTAAAGTTGTATCAATAAATGTTTTTCTTTAAATAGCTTTCCCACTTCCAAAGATTAATTCAAGCTGAAATTATGTTTAATTCATAATACATTTTTTGGGCACACTTTATTTTCTTTCTGTTTGAATTGTTTAGCATTTTCTTGTGTATAACTTTCTTTAAGTGTAATTATATTATTTCTGTATATTTTATTCATGAAATGTAAAAGTTCGAGTATGTATTGAACTCTTTTTCTTCTTCTTCTTGTATCCAATTAATATGTAACTCACCACTAAACATTTTTAATGCTTTGTTTTAAATTATTCAAACTATTATTTTTGTTTGTGTTTATGTCAATAATTTATAAATTTTTCTGTTCAGCCTTGTTTCAAGGACTTCGCAGAAGTATGGTCAGTCTTGGATGCATAATGGGTCCATTATGGGGTGGTGCTTTTTTGTTCAATATTTATTTTCTTTTCTCTATTCCTTTGGTTGTTACAGTTCTCATTACGGTAAGATGTTATACAATAAACTTATTAAAATGTTTAAATTTTTGTATTGCATATAAATAATATACAAGTGTTTTAACTTTTAAATAAAATATCAGTTCATACTGTATGAATTCGATATTAAATGTATAGATGGTGCTACAAGTCATGCTTAGAGATGTATATAGCGTTTGGCTTGTAAGTCAGATCATGTAATATTCTTTGTATTTGTACATGTCTTCCATATTTATCTGCAAAATAAACAAAATGACAAGATAGACTAGATTATTGAATAGAATGAAAATTACATTGAAATTATAAATAACTACCTCTGACCATGTGTGTGGAATATAATAACTAAGGAAATACAATAAACACAGCACATACAGCACTCCCAACAAACTATTTTGTATTTTCTTGCATTTTTTTTCCTCTTGAGACAAAACGAAAATTGCTTACAACATGAAAACATTTTCTTTCTGGGAATGAGCAAAATATGGAAAACACCAGTCACACAGGCGAGATTTAAATTGGGTGTGAAATGAAAGGGAGGTGATTTCACATGGTTTCATCGAAAGGAGGCTACTTGGCTTTGAAAAACCCTTGGAATAGCCTTGACACAAGCCAATTTTGCTTATCTAAGCTACTTTCTCCCTCCACCCCTTTAAATGCCTCAAAAACATTTCATCAGTTGGCTTTAGAATTTGGCGACGAGTACATCACAGTGTGTGTAAAAATCATGAGTTAGGTTCGTGTTTTTCTATTTTAGAAGATTTTTTTTTTTATGAGCACAATGGCAAAGAGTTCAGGGGGAAAGTAAACTTCTGCTTCATTTTTAAAATGTAGATGGAACTTCTTAAGTCTGTTGATCAAAAACAGAGGATGAAAAGGGAAACCTGTAAAGATTTTGGTATTGCTAAATTCTATATTAAATTTCATTAAGCTGTTGTGAATTTTTTTGTTTCATTGTTTTTTATTGAATACATGACTATATACATATCTATGTAAATGAAAAGTACTCTAATAAACTTAGTTTTGTTGAATATACATTTTTTTTTTTGCAATATTCTTTAGCACAAAATTTTTATAACTTGAAAAAATATTTCAGTCCACCTTAGTTTTGTGTTAATTGATTTTCACTGTATATCATATGAGAATTTTGAATTCTTATTTAAATAAGTAAAACTACAGTTTTTGCTTTATATCTATTGATTTTTTAAAAAATGTCATTCTGAAAAAAATATAATTTTGTTATCTGTAATGATGTAATTTTGACGTTTTATACGTTTTTAAATTGCATTTATTATTCAGTTTATTTATAATCATATTGATTTGCGTAATGTTATTTTTAAGAATATTGTGTATAAATGTTTCTGTTTTTTCAAACTAAATTAAATATTTTGTTTAATTTTCATATGTAGATGCTGTTTTTGTTATCATACAGAAAACTTAATGTAGAACGCCTATGAATCGAGAGCCATTGTATCAAATGAAGACTTTTTTTCTTCATGTGATGATAGTCGTTTGATGTTCATTCAAGTATTTTTTGCCTGCCAACTTAAGATTTCTTATTTGATGCATTCCATGTTAAGATGTATTTAATATATTGGTGTTTTAAATGTTTTTTTATAAGTTCATTTTTTTAGAAAGTAAATTTTATGTAAATATTTATTTACAATGTGTACGCTCAATGTATAAATATTATGCCATTGTATTTGCTTCTACATATGAATATTTCAATGTTTTAAAAATATATTTGTGTCTATAGTAACTTGTAGTAAAACTTAAATGTTTAGTGTTTTTTGAGATATTGTTTAATTGAATTTGCACATGGGAATTTCTTTTTGAAGAATTGGTATGAATTTATTAAGTTATTTTTTTTTATATTAAAAGAATTTTTGTTTCAAATTGAGTGTGTACTTTTAAATTAGTATTTTATTCTTTGATCAAAAATGTGTTATTCCATCTGTGATTAAAATTTTATTATTGTTATTTTTTTGTGTTTATTTGTCTTTTCAAACTTACTTTCATTCATTAATTGCTTACCTTCTTTCATTATCCTAAACCAGGCATTGGCAGACTTTTGAGGGAGAAGAGCCAAGTTGTCATTGAAACAAAATAACTTAAGTATAAAAGAGACATTTATATGCATACTAGCCGTTACCCACCCGCTTCGCTGGGTATTTCATAATGTTATATATATCAACTATTAATATCTAAGTCCTATCATTAAGAGTTCGATTGTATTGAAAAACATACTTATACCTGTAACTGTCACCTCTTGATAAAAAAAAAGGGCAGAACTCATCTAATTTGTATTTTCTAAAAACCTCTGAAATTGAAGTATAGAATGATGTTTGCATTTTCGTAACACTACAATGAAGTGGATTCCCGCAAAACCAATTTTCGGTGGATCTCTACTCTGTAAAATAAACATACAAGCCAAATCTAATGGGGGAAAAAACGAAATTTTTACTATCAATACCCCCGTAATCCCGTTGAGACTCGTTTTCCAAAATAACCGTTCTTGGCGGATTTCAATTCAACAAAAGAAAAATGTGAACCAAATTTCATTATTATAATCCTTGTGTTTCGAAAGAAGGAATTTTTTTGTCAGTACTCCCCAGTAACCCCCTGCTCCCCCCAGAAGTTGATTTCTGTAAAATACATTTTTAGTTGATCCATATTCAACCAAAGAAACATGCTTAAAAAATTCTGAGTATGCGGGTCTAACAATTCAAACTTTTTCTATAACTCCTCTTGACCCCTCGCAACCCTCCTTGGGGGTCGATTTTCATTTTACTCTGTGTTAGAAGAGTTTTATTCCACGAAAGGAACATTCATACCAATTTTCAAGGAGGTAGACCTAATAGTTAAAAAACGGAAATATTTATCGATTATGCCCCTTAATCTCCCGAAATGAAACTTGGTGGTTGATATTTGCGAAACCCATTTTATAGCAATTCTCTACACTACAAAAGGAATCTGCTTACCAAATTTCAAGACTGTACGTCTCATAGTTTAAAACTGTGAATAATTGTCTATAACGCCCCTTAAGCCCCTGCAACGCCACTTGGGGGTCTGTTTTCACAAAACCCATTTTGCAGGGGAACTGTACTCTATGAAAGGAATTTTCTTATCAAATTTGAAGACTGTGCATCTAATAAATTAAAAATAGAAAAAATTATCTATAACGCCCCTTGAGCCCCCACAGCACCACCCTGGGGTCAATTTTCACAAAACGCATTACACAGGGGATCTTTAATCCATGAAATGATTCTGATTATCATATTTCAAGATTGTATGTCTAGTAGTTTGAACCTGGAAATAATTATCTATAACGCCACTTGGGGGTCCATTTTCACAAAACGCATTTTGTAACACATCTCTATATTATGGGAGGAATCTGCTTACCAAATTTGAAGACTGTGCGTCTAATAGTTAAATCGGAATAATTGTTTATGTCCCCCCTTAGCCCCCCGCAACACCACTTGGGGGCAATTCCCCCTCTCCCCCCCCAAATTTTGTAGCGGATATTTACTTAATGAAAGAAACATGCCTACCAATTTTCAAGCAGGTAGGTCAAGTAGTTTCAAAACGAAAATATTTATCTATTACGCCCCTTAATCCCCCGCAACGCCACTTGGGGCCTATTTTCCCCAAACCCATCTTGTAGCTGATCTCTACTCTATGAAAGGAATCTATTTATCAAATATAAAGACTGTACGTCTAATAGTTTAAAAATGGAAATATTTATCTATAACGCCACTTGGGGCTCGATTTTCACCAAACTCATTTTGTAGCGGATCTCTACTCTATGAAAGGAATCTGCTTACCCATTTTCAAGATTGTACGTCGAGTAGTTTAAAAATTGAAACAATTCTTCATAACGCCCCTTAACCCCCGTAACGCCCCTTGCGGTTTGAATTTCATAAAATCCGTTCTTAGCTGATCTCTACTCTATGAAAGGAACATCCCTACCAAATTTCAAGCCTGTCGGTTGAATAGTTCTGGAGATATCGTGATTAGTCAGTCAGTCAGTGAGTGAGTCGCTTTTCTCCTTTATATATATAGATATGTGTGCACTTTATATATATAGAAAGTTGTTATACCAGTTGCAGTCACAATTAAGGTTGCATAAACTAATGAATATTTATAGCAGTTTTTTTTTATTGATTTGTAGAGGCAGAAGTCTGAAGAGCAGCAACCATCTTTGGAAATCACCAGTCTGTCAATTCTTAACCTAAACAGTTTTACCTTAAAATTTCATTCAACAATTCCTGTAAATTAGTTAACACATTGGATGCATTTTTTTTTTTACTTTAAGAGGAACTACTGCATTTATCATGTATGTTTCAGAGTTTGATCAATTCAAATTTAAGTGGAATAAAAACAGATTGTGAATTTTTATTTAACTTTGTAACAGAGATCTTTAGGATTAGGATTTAAAGTAGTTTAACATTTGTTGGACAAAGATTTTATCTGCTTTAGTCATGTCTCTTTAAAATTGAGGATTTTAATTTTGTTAGGTAAGAGTGTCTTTTTGTCATTTTTTTCCTTTTGTTAAGGTTTAAGATAACTTCATATAAATAGCTCTACAATTTTCCTTTTCATCTATAATAGCCTTTAATACTTCTGGCAGCTCACAGCTTAAAAAAATTAAAATTTTTATATTGGCAGCATAAATTTAATTTACCAACCTAAAGATCAATTAATTATGTGTATATTAATTTTCAAACACAGATACCATCTTTGCATATTTTCTGTGTAGATAAAATAAAGAGAATTCTTACATAGAACTACCAAACTGTTCCATGGAATCATAGGGTTCTACAAGTCAATAAGAACAAATTACAAATGTGTGTGCTAAATGGATTCATGTTTTCTATGGACCGGATTGAAAGCCAATTTCAATAAAACTCTGAGTTTATTACTGATGGAACAATAATGAGTGATTGAACTATCAACACATTCTAGGTAAAAATGCACATATGAATGAGATCTTGGTTTTTGGTTATATATAAAAATTTGCTGAGATTTCTTCAAAGGCTGTAAAAGCCATCATGACAAGATTACAACATATTTGTGTACAAAGTGTTTCCAACATATGTTAGAAGTAACACAAAATAGAGGAATGAATTGGATACTGAACTTGAAATAAAATACATTTACAAAATACTAACAATAGTATCAGTCTTTAAACTTTTGTCCAAAGCAAAACAAGCTCATTCCAGCCATTAAAAACGTCTTCCTGTTGGTGTGGTGTGGAAGATAGGAGAGGGAGGTGCCAGCTCAGGTGTCATCCTCGTCACTTGACCATGGTTCAAAATTACGAGGTCCGTCGTCAAAAGCCCTCGTGTTGCTGAATAATGCGACGCTAATATTCACACACTCACTCACTCCAGCCATTAAAAATGAAAATTATATTCATACATAATAAATTTATTTTGAAATACTTTTTAGCTTATAATAAAATAAAATAAAATAAAAATAATCACATTAAAAAATTATATCCATAATAAAAAACAAGCAAAAATTCGATGAGGTATGTGATCTCAAACTTTACTTTTATAACTTTTTTGTAATCCAATAATTTCGCATGAACTTTATAGTGATTGTTCATGCTTTCAATGAAGTAGTCAACTCAATTAAACACATGATTTTTAATGCAATCACATTCGGGATTCTAGTAATGATCCTCCTTCAATAATAGTTTCCAACCCTCTAAGATTAGCCAAAAGAGATGAATAAACAGAGATACTGGGTGCAAGAGCATCCCAAAAGATCAATCTTTAGGAAACAGCCTAGTTTTGTGAGAAGAAACTGCTCCTTAAGAGGAATTTTGGCTACTTTCCTTTGATTTCCCCTTTGTTAATGATGTGTCCTCAGACAATGGGAACAAAATAATTTTCTGTGCACTTGGTAACCATTGGGGATCTTTGCAGTTTAGAGAGAAAGTGGAGATATACTTGCTTTGAAAAAAAGAAAGTTTGGTCAAAGAATGGGTTTTGACAGATCACATGGTGTTCAGAAAGCGATCAAGACGGGAAAGAATATTTATTTGATTTTTGAACTAAACTGGTTTTTTTTACGAGAACGTTTCTTTCTCTTAAAATATCGATTGCTCGTCTTGTAAAGGTTAAAAGCGCAGCTCACTCTACAGGTATTCATCAAGGATATGGAGGGCATTTTCATTAGAAATAGATACAGGATCAATTACTTAAGCATAGAGGTTGTGGCCGTTTTTGCCTAATAGTCATGGTCATGAACTCATGGTCAGCATTGTGGAGTCACGAGTTTGAGTCCTACTCCTATTGAAGATTCACTGTGCACGTAAAATCTGTCATGGCTCGAAGTCCTCGTGTGGAAATTAGGAGAATGGTGTGCCAGCTCAGGTGCCATCCTCGTCACTTGACCACTGTTCAAAAGTACGAGATCCGCTTCCAATAATCCTCGTATTACTTCAGAGTGGGACGTTAATAAACACTCACTCACTCAGTTTGGAGCATAATGGAGTCGAATTCCATCTCAACACCACATAGCTATTAAAAAACTGTGCACGAAATGTGTAGCTTGTGATATCTCGGTGAAATTCCAACCCATATCATGACGCTGCCATCTTTAGAATCGTGATATTCTTCGTTTGGATTTCACGAGAGTCTTGGCTTCTCCAGGCCTTTACACGCTTATTTGATTCCTATGCAAGTCTAGATTTGTTCGTGAACAAGGGGTGTTGTACCAATTAGAAAAAGTTCAATTAATACACTATAACAACAACAAAACGACGCACCGAAAAGGAGTTATCCGATTGTGATAAAAATTGGTGCATGTGAAGAAAGTGTAGGAAAGAAAACTATTAAAATTTTTGAACAATTGAATGATTATTTCAGAGAGTTTGAACTTTACAAAGGGTATAAGTCAATAAGGCGTTGATCCACCTCTGGCCTAGATACAAGCTGTCACCCGGCATGGTAAAGTTCCCGGATGGTGCCCGTAATTTCGCGTCAAATTGTCTCCAACTGTTGAACTAAATAGTCAACATTACGAGAGGATTGTACTTGCCTTCTCATAACAACCCAAATGTGCTAAGAAAGATCGTGCGAAGATCAGGAAGTGTAGGGCAAGTTTGAAGACAATTCAAAGCAACACATGGTGGAATTATCGTGTTGAAAAGTAAGTCATGTCACAAAAGGAACGCTAACACAATTGGTCGTAGTATGTCGTCAATATACCGCTTGCTGTCAGTCTGCCAGAAATGCCTTCCAAAGTGATCCGGCTATCAAAGGCCCTGTTGTGGACCTGTGCAGCGTACGATTGTCAGGGCAGGATCCCAACGCTGCCCCTGACGTCTTCAGACATGTCTGTGGTTGTTGTCAAAACATTGTCGTCACTAAAGACTATACGTCCCTAGTCAGCGTAGCCCCACGTTGACT
Source organism: Trichonephila clavata (assembly GCA_019973975.1). Classification (NCBI taxonomy): domain Eukaryota; kingdom Metazoa; phylum Arthropoda; class Arachnida; order Araneae; family Nephilidae; genus Trichonephila; species Trichonephila clavata. The sequence continues at coordinate 28,206 of BMAO01033267.1, read as the reverse complement.
GAGCCTGTGGCACCAACGCAATCAGACTTGACGGTGTACAGGCGTATTAGGTTAGTGGCGTAACGTCAGCGCGAGTGTAAATTTCACCGCTGCCGTTTTGACTGATATGTGCCGTTGCTTACCCACTCTTGTCAGCGTCATCTTATCATTGCATCGCTTCGATCCAGATGTTGGGCGATTCTTCGATTCGTTCAACAAGCCTCTTTCAATCCGATCGAACGACCTCTTTCAAACTTTGACATCTGCTGATGTGCACAAATCCTTCGGTGAGGCATAAGTTATCATATTCGAAATGTAACAGAAATTTTAACCATCAGATTGAGAATAGCTCTCCATATACACCTCCTGAATGCGTAGCTCAGATGTGCTGGAGCTCCCACTATTCATTAACTGGACATCAAATTTTAATCATTTGCTTGTCTGGCAACTCCTTCTTGGTGCTTCGATTTCATTGTTATAGTGTATATTTATGGCATCATTTAAGTCTTGCTCTCTGGATTGGATGGTTAATGGAACACAAATATGTGGTACTTGGCTGAACAGTCCCTTTACGTGGAGCTTGACAAATATTACTTTAATCAAGTGACACTGCAACCATGCAATTAACAATTTTGGAGGTCGCTTGTCAATTTCACACACACTTTATTAATACGACAAAAATGATCATTACAGGCAAGGGTAACTTTTGATCGACAAAAAAAAAAAAAAGCGCAGGTCTCCGAATGACTGCTCGGTTTGCTTGAAATTGTTTTCATAGCCTAATGATCATTGCGGAAGGAGGGACATATTTGATTCACTGTCCTTCGATGCATCCTACGTGGCCTCGATAACAGAGTGGTTGTGATCACGAATTCGTGGCCGTCGTCGTCGAGTCGCGCCTAGTGCTACTGAAGATCCGTCGTGTAGAGGGGGTGATGCATGTTAAATCCATCGAGGCTCAAAGTATTCACGCTGGCGTGGTCTGGAAGTTTGGAGAATGGTATGCAACGTCAGAGTCGTTCTCGTTACTTCACTGTGGCTCAGACATACGAAATTCATCGGTAAGAGCCGTCATGTTATTTTTGAGTGCAACGTAAATTTAAGTCGATATATCCAGCAGATTTATGTCACAGCCGTTCACAGTCAATTCATATTTTTCTTTGAAAATACTAATGTTCGACATTTCGACATCAATTTTTCTCTTTATTTTACTTCAACTTGGTTTCTATAAAGATATACAAAAGAGGTTGAAAATATGCAAGTAAATGTTAACTCAAAAAAAAAAAAAAAAAAAAAAAATGTAAAAAAAATTAATAAAAATAAATATTTTTTTAAAACATTAATTTACTAAATACAGAAAAACTGCACAAATAAGTAAGTGTAACGTAAATAAACTACTTTCATTCTCTAAAAGCAGAATATTTCCCATTGGACACATGGATGACTAATGAGATGTGGTAGGCAATATTTTATATATATATATATATATATATAATCGGTTTCTAAAATATATTTTTTGCAATTAGGGGGGGGGAGGAGAGTGTCCTCGACTAGAAATGGTTTATTGTTGAATTCTGTAGTTCATTTTCAATGATTACATATAATAAGAAATTTTAATAATTGAGCGTAGTGAAATTGATATTTCATGCTGTTATATCAACAGATCCGCGAGTTTGACATGATAAGTTTAAATTAGGGTCATCAATAGGCAGTAAAAAGAAATATATTTCATTTTTGTATATTACTTTTACTTTAATCCGATTAAGATAAATTACATACTGTAATATATTTTTAAAAAATGTATTAGAATGAAAATGTGTGTGTGTGTGCACAATAAAAATAAAATTAAAGTGTTAACTGCTGGTGAAAATAAGCTGCACACAATTTCTACATAAAAACTATAATTTTTAGTCGGACTACCGTTTTCACTTTCGTTTTTCAAAATAAATGCGCACTGATTTATTTATTTTTCTTGTAGCCCCCTTAAATTTGTAACCATGTTTATTAGTTTCAAATCAGCTGATGAGTATAACTTGTATAGTGGGCAGTAATGAAGATAATATAAAGGTTATATATATCCTCTACGTTATTAGTGTGAAAACTGGGGGAAATGAAACATTATCTCAGATGTGATATTGATTATTGCGGAACATGTTATATATATCTGAACATGTCTAAATTTACGAGTTACATCGCCAACAGTTAGGTGTGTGCTAGCTTCACTGTTGCTTTTATTAAAATAAAAAGTTGAGGGAAAAGTTATTATCTTTTTGCTACACTAGAGGCAATTTTATATTTCTATTAAGAGCTTACTTTAAAATATTGGAGTCAAGTTATACATTAAAACCAAATGTGACGTCAAAATCCTCCTGTATCGCTATTTGAACTGTGGAGAAAAAACAACAGTTCAAAAGTAATCAAAAATGTAATTTAAGAGAGCAATTTTTATTTCACAGGGATTTTATTGGCATTTCTGAGTAATTAATTAAAAGTAAGAAAAACGTAAAAAAAATGTACGAATTTTTATTCTGGAAGTCTAAGATTTTAAATTATTTTTAATTTCTTTTATATTGTTTGAATTTTATGAATTATATTCTCACGGAATGAAGGAAGTGTTTTAGATGGTAAGGTTGCACACAAGTTGCTTTCAAGTAAAAATGTGACCTTGGTAATCTGGAGGTCATAATCACAAACTGATGGCCGGCGATTTGTAAGTTAGAATCCTGATGCCACTGAAGACCCGCCCGTAGAGGAGCTGATGCAAATTCAATCTGTGCGTTGACGGGGTGTGGATGGTAGAAGAGGGGGTGTTGTCCTCTCATTTGACCATTGCTCAAAATTACGAGGTCCGTCACCAACAGCCCTCGTGTTGCTTCAGTGTGCGACGTTAATAAGTTTTACTAATTAAAATAAAATAAAATTTGAACGTTTTAAAGGAATTTGGTTGTCAATTGCTAATGAGGAGAATTAAAGTGTTTTTTTTTTCGTGGCTTACTGGCAAAATTTGCTCTAAAAGTCACTTTGTGGTCTTCATCGTTCGAGTAAAAAGCAAATAAACTTTGTGAATGATCGTAATTCAGTTTTATCAGAGTACAGTATGATTTCAGAAATATTTTTGTAAACTGCATTCAATAAACAATTTTAAATCTCAGGGGATTTTTTTTATTTTAGTCCTTAAATTGTTATTTATTTTTGTGTAGAAAGTATTTAAATTGGTTCTTAGAGTGTGAGATTATTTAATAGATCTTTACACAATAAAGGCAGCAGCGTAAACAAGCAAAAAAAAAATGTTTTAAAAAGACTGAAACTATGCTTCAATAATAAAGAGCAGTGGCGTAGTTTCTATAGAGCTAGACGGTGCCGTGCACCGGAACCTTCAAGCTCAGTGGGCCCTCGGGACCTAAACACTAAGGAAGTCAAACTTTTGATGATTTTCCCACCTTCAAGAAATAAATATAACAAGTTGCAACATAACTATAATTCAAGGCAACTCAATAAAAAGCAATTTATAACTTGTAAGGAATTTCTGTTGCTAGTATAGTGTTGCTAACTTTATTTTTTGAGAAGTTTGTGTATTATTTTAAATTGTTCATCTACAATTTTACGACCAGGTAAAACCTCTATCGAGGAGGCAAGTAGAGCTTTAGCAGAGACAAAAGCAAAGTTGCAAATTTATATAAATGACTTTGAATCATTCAAGTGCAAAGCCAGTGAAACTGCGAGAAAATATGGTATATAGATACCCATTTTCAAGAAAAAAGGCAATGGAAAAAAAACAACCTTTTGATGAATTTTCTTCTTATCCCTGATTTCGAAACCGGGAAGGAATGTTTAAAATATCTATTTTCAAAAAGTTACTGGACACAATATTAGCTAAATTAAATACACATTTTACTGGTATGAGTGCAGTCTATCAAATATTCGATTTTCTAAGACAAACATTTTTACTATATGAAGATAAAACAACTTTATTTCAAAAGTGAGACGAATTCCAAAGTAAGTATTCTGATATAACAGGCCCAAACGTTTCTCCTCAATTTCTTAATATTTACCACCTAGTTCCCCTTGAAATAATTCAAGCATGAACTGTTCACCAGAGGCGTCGCTATGGCCGTCTCAGCCGTATCAATGATACGGGGCTCCCAAGCTACAGGGGTCTCAACTTGTGTAACTACAATACCACTATAATAGGGCTTTCTTTTTTATAAGAATGGCCCCCGAAGGAGTTTTATACGGGGCTCATTCAGAACTAGCTACGCCAATGCTGTTCACCATTCAAAAAAAGTAATGAGCAAATATGGAGAGCTAGAACGCAAGTATTTGCAGCAATGTTATTATTTTATACAATTCATATCACTTCTGCAACAGCTGAAAGATCATTTATTGAATTTAAAATAATTAAAATTTGTTTCAGAACAGTGTGGGTCAACCGACATTATTGCTATTAGCAATTAGAAACAAAGTCGCATCAAACCTGAAAGTTCTTGATACTTTTGCGAAAATTAAAGCAAGGAAAAATTGTAAACTAAATTGTTAATTTGTTGTTCGTAGGTAGGTCCAACTGTATAATAAAATTCTTTGTTCTTTATCTACTTCGTTTTATTTCCTCATACCTATATTGTTAATAGTAATCTCATTCTCGTTTTTGTTGAATTTTTTTTATTGTCTGTTACGTTACATCTTGCCTTCCAGTTCCGGCAGTTTCTAAAATCTTCATAGCTGATCTAGAAGTCTGTCATGATGTTAAATCGAACCTGGGCAATCACTAAGGCTCACACACAAAAAAGAACAACTCATGTACATAATGTAGGTAGCATGTAGCTTTTCTTTCCTGTGTTCCTTAAGCAGAGATAAAGAGCTGATGATAAAGTAACTTTGTACCTTTAAAATATTCATATATTTTTTTTTATTTCTATACTAAAAAAAACTAATCAATTTAGATATGACCCTCATTTCCTTTTCTTTTGCACCAGGGACTTTGGATACTTTGCTATGCCACTGACATAGACATTACCGATTTAAGTTCATTTCGGGCCCTGGTCGCAGAAGATTTACAGATCCCCTTGGTAGTAGAGATCGAAATTTATATAACCAGAAAATCTGGTTAAGTCCTGTTTATCCGGGCCCCTGGGCACCCGCCCCAAGAGCCCAGTGAGTAAAACGACACAGGACATAGATAACTGTGATTTAGCTAATTTATCTAAAACGCTTGTATACAGACCCGCAGATATGCAATTAAAATCTGCCTAACTGCAGCCCCCTCCTAATTTTCTTATATTAATTTTTAATTTTTTATTTCAATTTTATAAAACTTCAATATAGTTACATGCTAAAATTGTACGATAGGGTAAATGCTAAAATAGTTACGATTAGGTAAAAATGCCGTAAAGAATAGAAACTTCATAAAGGAAACATTTTTGCCTTTGCCAATTTCATGAAGATTTAATCGAACAGTGATAATCGAAGAAAAAAAATTAGTGGTTGAAAATCTTAATGTCACGCATTAGAACAATGAGTAAGTCAAATGCCGAAATGAAAGCGGGAATTTCTCTGAAAACTATTGGTGGATGTGTGTAGTCATGGCAACGGTGTTGTTAGCAACGAAAACTTTTGTCTCACTTTCTCGCATTCTTCCTTAAATAGTAAAAATTTCGCGCTATACTACTCTACTCTCTCTCTCTCTTCTTGCCGGACTTGGTCTTTCACGTAAAAATATTTAAAAAAAAAACTGTTGCATTAAAGAATTAATATATTCTCAAACACATAAATTTAATTATTGAAATGGATTTAAAATTTCTATTAACTATTGCGAAAGTTTCAATCGAATAATTTTTTCCTCCTAGTGTTAGAAAGTCGTATTCGAAGTTTTTAAAAAGCGTGTAGACAGTAATTGAGTTGAGTTGTTTTCTTCTTCTTTTGTTTAGTTTTATTTCTCTCTGACTTCTTTTTTTCAGATATTCCTATTTTGTAATTTGTGTGCAATATATTTTAATTTTTGAAAATATTGATAGCGAATAGTTATATGTTATTCTTTATTAGAAATGCTGACAGAGTTTTGTTACATTTTTTAAATTTCCTTTTAAAAATAAAAATTTATAAAAAATATTTTCATTATGAAAAAAATTCTATAGTTATGCAAGGAATTTTCCTCGCTTAAACTGAGACAAAATATTGATAGTGCTGGTTATCTTACATTAAAATGAAATTAGAAATTAAATTTAAAAAAAAGTATTATAAAAAAGTATATTGAAAAAGTATAATATTATATTATTATAAAACATATTTTATAATAATATAATAGTATAATATTATATTGAAAAAGAATAATATTATGATATTATATTGAAAAAGTATAGTATTATATTATTATATTGAAAAAGTATAATACTATATTATAAAATAGGTTTTTAATGAAAAAATTTATTTGAAATTTTTTTGTTTGTTTTCAAACATTAAAAGGACTTTAATACTTCCCCCAAGTTTATTTCTTTTTGCGTATATGAGTATATACTTATTTTTAGTTCTAAAATGTTTTAGTTTTGAGGTATAGTGGAAAAGTAGGAATTTTTTTTAAACAAAGAAACTTTATTAGAGGTACGTGTAAATCCAATCAGTCCATATTAGTTTATACGTAATTTAACAATGTAAATAAACTTTGATGAAATTCATAAAAATTTTCCAATATTATTCTCTTTTAAATTTTTGTTAACCATATCAATATGTCTAACATTAACTAATCTTAGATATTAAAGTATCTCACTCAAGTAATGCACATTCAAATCCTTTTATAGCGGTACTTATCAAATAATTTAAAAAAAATAACCCAGAATTAATATAAACAACTTCAGTTTTAATTTTTGATGAACAAAAATGTAATGAACAAAATTGAAGGATTTGTATTTTGTTGTTTTATTTTCTCGGTGTATAACAAATGAACAAAAGTATATTGATGAAAACAGAAAGATCTGGTTTCTTGGATTACATTTGAAGGCGGAAGAAATCGCGGTTTCTATCTACTTGGTTGATTACTATGATTACATTTATGTGTGTAGAAATGTATTTGTAACATTTCAAATCCAGCTTAGAATTGTTCTTGACTAAATTTTAAATTTCGCTAGTAAAATCAGATTAGACATAACAAAAACAATTTATTACTCGCTTAAGTGTCTTGAAAACGCATCTGGAGAATAATATTGCCACCAACGCAAAAAAAAAAAAAAAAAATGAAGAATTTTTTTAAATATTTTTTTTTCAAAGTTTGTTTGTTTTTAACATGCTGTATATACTTTTTCAAGGTAGTGATTTTATTTCAAAATATGTATATTGAAATTATACTTACCTGTTATAGTTAATGATTATCATAGTAGATATAAACTCACCACTAAGACGATTTGATTATTTACAACCAAAATATTTTTCAGAAAGTTGTTATATTATTCACTTAAAAAAAACTGAAGAAAATTGTCTCGATTATTGCGGAGTACTTAAGAGTAGAAATATCTATATAATAAATCGCTGATATTGGATTTTAAATAACTTATATAAAGTTATTGTTTTTTGTATTGTACAAATTTCTTGAAGTGGTTTTACTTACTTTTATTTTAAAGAGATGAAGTTGAGTTATTTTCGCTTTATTTTATATGAGTAATCAATAATAAAAATATTTATGAAAAAAATAAGGAATTTTACTGACAAGTTTTTCTTGTAAGCACAATAAACTTTTACATCACGAAGAAATGCAAGAATTTCTCACACTGTAGTATAGTTAATCTTATTTTATCATTGATTAATTAAATTAATAAATTAATCACATTTATTATTAAAATTTTTCTTAGAAATAATCATGTAAAATACTAAAATAAATCTTAAGTGTCTGATTCCCCCCCCTCAAATACTTTTCTGAATTTATCATCTAATATAATAATTAGTACAAACAAATTACAAATTTTAATAGGTCAACACACACACACTATCAATTACATCAAATAAAAAAAGTTGATGTTTTTCTTCCCACATTTTCACACTACAAATTTCTGACAAAAAAAAACATCCTAGAATCAGTGGCTTAACGGAGAATATTAGCTCTCCCCCTAGCAAAGTCAGGTTTCTTAGCCCCAAGCCGGATCTTACAAAAGATTGCAAAACCATAACACCATGCTTTGCCCCCCCCCCCTCGGGATGCGGGGTGTGTGTTACGCCACTGCTTAGAATTAATTCAAAAAGAAAAAACTTATCATTATCTAATGTGACTGAATACCACAAAAAAAAAGTTATTTGTGTTCAGCAGTTAACACCACGTGCTATCACTTTGAAAATCGATCACCTGGCCTTGAGTTGCGCACGCGCAGGGTAGGCGTGTCCTACTATATCGTCTGGTACCATCAACGGAGCCAACCGAACATTGACATTCTGATTCTAGTGTTGTAGTTGTCAGTTCCATATTTTGAAATCAGAACACATGAGTTTATCTTCATGTGGGACTACATCATTGCCGGTAAACAGCAAACCACAGAAGACAGCTACCCGGAAATTCCACACCACGTGAGTGAACTACTATTCAGTTTTGTTCTATTTGACTTCGATTTTTCCCATCACTATTTTTCTAAAAATACCGGCGAATTTAATTAATTCATGTAGAATTAATCTGTCACGGAAATGAGTAGTAAAAAAACGCTCTAATTGTGTGGTACAAAGCTCCGATTCATGTACAAAATTAACTCAGGAGAAGCAATTAATAATTATTTAGTAAAAAAAGAACTCGAATTTTTTAAGTATTTTTAGTCACCATCAGAATTATATATTTTACTTTTGTAAAAAGAAAGTTTTCATTTATAGAAATATTTATTAAATTGAAAAATAGAATCAATGTGGTGAAATCTCGCTTTGATTTAAATCGTATTAATTATTTATTTTTATTTATGGTCGATGTTAGCGAAGAGTAAATTATGAGAAATATAAGAAATTTTAGTGCAATTTAACTGAGTTATCCCCCTCCCCCCCAATGATTAAGAAAAGTGTCAGTTCTGTAAATGTATTTTTTCTTCGAATTGCTATCGTCTGCAAGAAAGTATATAATTTCACAATTTTCACTTCGCACTATTTTTTTATTTTGATAAACTTTCAAAAGATTTTTTTTTTGTAAAGTTTTTTAGAAAGAGTACTTTAGTATTATTCAAAAAAAAAAAAAAAAAAAAAAGTAACTCAGCACTTTCTACAGTTATTTGGATTGATTATATTCGTGGAAAAAGAATTATGTGATTTTCTTATTTTTGCAAAATATGATTGACTGATTGCCATATTATATGTATAAATTTTCTTTTTATTATTGAGTAACAAAAAATACTTTTTCTAATTAACTACAATTTAAAATATGAAATTTATAATGAAAAAAAATATTTGTTCAAGCAATGCAATATTATTTAGAGGAGTCAAATAATTTTTTTTGGTAATTTTATAAATAGGTTCAGTAACTTTATTTTAAGGGTTTTTAAATATTAATAATATTTTAAAGCTTTTCTTCAGTTAAAATTATTTTTGGTTTTTTTATATTATAAAAAGTTATAGGGGAGTATTGTTAATTCAATAAATAATTTTCTTCAAATCTGATTTAAAAACTTGCTTTAACTAAGTATTTAGCATTCTTTTCATATACAATTTTGTATATGAAAGTACATACAATTTTGAAGCTTATTTGTACTTGTATTACGTATATAGTTTACATGTTACATACAATTTCCCACATTAAAAATGCAACACCATGAAAGAGTGGATATGTGCAATAGATTTTATAAGAGTGATTTTATGTGCAATATAATTTAACACACATTCTTGAAAATCCAGGAATATCAGCGAGAAATGGATTTATCTTTCACAGCGAGGCAATTAGCAATCCTACGAGGTGCAAATTCAATAAGCGTATGGAGAGTCCATAGAGAGACGAAGTCTATTTACTCCAGTGGCGTAACGTACACCCCTGCATCGCGGGAGTGGAGCTGAGAATTCTAGAGGCCCAAAGCCTGACTGACGTCAAGTATGCACCTTTTCTAAAATCTGGCTTGGGGACCCAAACTTGACTTTGCATGGGAGCCCTAACATTCTTCATTACGCTACTGATATACTCGTACTCTCAACTATCCTTTCATTGTTCATCCTCCAGTTAGGGTTGGGGCAAATCAAGTAAATGACGGCTAATCACGTCCCAAATATATTTGATCGGGGAAACATTAGAAGACAATGCAGTCCCAGGAAACAACTGGACATACTGCGAAACTTGTCTGCTAATAAATTTCATGTATAATCGTTCTTTGTACTTGTACAGCCACTTATTGTAAGGTAGCACAACCAGTTACATAACATATTGATCCGTCAATGTGCTTTCGATGTATGCATACCAAAGAAGATCTACTATCGTATCTGATGCACCCAAAGCCATTATGCCGCATTGACAAACGGGATGGTGTTTAGCAATTATAGTTATGTTGAATCTCTAACCCGATTCTTTGAGATTTTCGCCAGCGACTATTATTAGAAAAACAGAACCGAGACTTTTCGTCTCTTAATACCACATCCCAACGATCTCAAAATGAAAAGAAAACTTGTATTCGAAATTTTTTTTTATTTGTCTTGGCTCGGTCCCACACTCAGGGGCGTTTTAAGGCATGGACCAACTGGGCCCGGACTTCGGTAGGAGTCTCACCTTTCTTGACTTGACCTTAATAAGATCATGATACAAATAATTTTAATCATCAAAGTTATTCCTGAACATATTCTGCGATAAAATAGAAATTTTGAGCTGTATGCCAACTGGCAACAGTGGAAAGACTGGATTATTTTGCCATACTCTTTGCCTGTGTCTTGGCTTAAGCTTATCACCAATGTACCTTCATTTTGTCGAAAGATGACAGTCGATCGAGTCGGTGTGTGCCTAAGTTTGTAAGGTAGTGTCACGCACATTTATAATGTCACGGGGTAGTGTTTTTCGATTGTTTGGTAAAATATGCTATACATACTGTATACTTAAAAAGGTCTCAGGTGGGCCTACTTTGACATACGGGCCCAGACCCTCAAGAAATCTTAAGGCGTTACTGCTCACACACATCCTCACAATCTTTGCCCAGTCCCACACCCTCGCAATCTTTTATTGTTAGTCGGTTAGAGTCAACGGCAGTCTTCATAATAGGCAGTTTGTGTGCAATCCACCAATCGAGGTATAATTCAGCCAATCCTCGTAAAACTGTTCTCTGAGATATTGGAACATCGAAAGCTATCTACATATTCCACAGAATGTCAAGAGTAGTTGAGCGTAGTGTTGCCACTGCATACGAAGAGATTCGTACGTTCTGCTGTACGTCCAGACTTCGAGAAGGCTCACATTTCGTTCATTGATCCATCTGGTCTGAAATCCATGCATAGTTGGCACTTCCACGTGTTTTTACGAAGAGATACTGCATAAGATCGACCAGCTCTACATACGTCTTTAATCTGAACCACTCGTAAAATCGTTCACTAGAATGACCTTCTGCAACGTTATCCAGGTATCTCTTGGTCCACGCGTTCCACGGAAATTATGGACTTTCTGGGCCAGTAGCGTCCACACAGGATACGCGCAGTGATGTCATGAGACTTTTTAAGACCTTGGTTCCCTATGCAAAAGTGCCCCATTTGCGACCCTTTTAAATAGACAGTGTATAGTATCCGTTGTCAAGTACTCATATACACAGTAACTAGTAATAAATGTATGTGCATGATTTACAATCCCACACACCAACTTCACCGATTGATGCCTTTCAACTAAATGATTAATGATGGTTTATGGTGGTAGGCATAAGCCTAGACACATAGACGACGGACATGACATAATAATGCAGTCTAGCAATGCTGCCACATTGTTCGAAATTCCCACTTTTCGAAAAATATGTCCGGGTATTATTATTTGAGGATTTAAGTTATTCGTATCGTAATCATATTGAGACCGAGTTGAGAACGCGACAGGGCCTTGGGCCTGAGCCCAGTTGGTCCATGCCTGAAAGCTTCTCTGGATACTCCTACCCCAGGGGATACGCAAAAGAAGTAGATTTATTTTATTTTTACAATACTTATGCTTACACATTTTTTACAATCACCAAGTTTTAAGGGAGCGCGATCAAAAGGTTTCGGAGCCCTCTGTTCTAGGCGACAGAGAGGAGCGACTGTTGAGTCACCCACGGTTTCGCTTCCCTTTTATCCCATGTTATAATCACGTGACCAACTTGCATTTTACATCATCTGCTTAATTTATTTAGTGTGTATCTTACGAAATCTACATGTTCATAAGGCCAAATTGTCAAAATGTTACATTTTTTATGCCAGTCAGTGTATAAATACAACATTTTACTTTTCGCATTTTAACGAAAATAATGCTGGAAAATTGAACTGTAAAATGCAAATGTATTGTAAAAGTCTAAAAAAACTACATATTGAAAAATAACGTAACATTTGAATTTAAAAAGTGGTGATATTTTTTTTAACTCATAGTGTTTCCTATATATTAATCCCCCCCCCCTATTTCAGGTTATCAATAGCAGGTAATATTAGTTAAAATTTAAAAAAAAAATTATATTACACTTTTTTAACGAAAAAATTATTCAGATTTTTCATTTAAAATGCTACAGGTTATATAATCAAATTTTTTCTTTTTCGGTATATGAGGAAATATATTCTAAACTCACTTTAGTATCATCAGGTAAAAAGGAATCGATAAATTTTTGTCATCATATGATCAATCAATGAATAACTATTTCTTGCTTAAGTTACCGGATATTTTATTATTACTTGAAAATCGTTGCTGTTTTTGCGAAAACCAAATTACAGAGGTTGTTTTGATTGAAGTAGGTTAATGAATTGTATATTTTTGTTGATTTACGAAAGGGAAATAACACTTAATTATTTAACAATTCTTTTTATTTTTGAAATATTTATCCTACGCTCAGTATTTAATTTACTTTGATTATCTCTAGAAAATCAAAAGAAATTTTAAAAAAAAATAATAATACCATAAACTCAATTTTGAAATCACAAGTGGTCTTCAACTTTATTATATTATGAGCTCCTGAAATACATGAAAAATGTGTAAAGCAAAAGAAAAACCCAATGTAAAAAAATTGTTTAATTTTTTTTAAAGAAAAAAATGTATTGCTAGGTAAATAAATAACACTTCATTAATTATTATCTGGTGTTTTCCTTATATTTTAAGATACATCAAAATCGTACATTTCTTCTTTTTGTTCTCTGTCTATTTAAAAAAAAATTTCTTTGCACGTGATTTATGCCTTTTTCATTGAGGTATCATTTAGCCTTGATGATTTAAAAATTTTTCAAGATACAGAAATACTTCATTTATATATTCGTTTACAATTTTTAACAACAAGTTAACGCGTTTTTGCGATATCTGGTGAAAATCTTTTTAAAAATACAATACGAAACATGTATAAATTTATAAATTGTTTAAAAATTTATACATGTTTCGTATATATGTTTATCGTATATATGTTTCGTATTTTTAGCTTACCGTATCTATTTCTTTGATTTTTTTCAGTGCTTTTCAAAATGTAATTTGTGAATAATATCTATAGTTGTAGCATTTATTTCAAAACTTATCTTTAAATTTACAGAAAATGCATCAACTAAAAAAGTATTATTATGATACATTAGGAAAAAAAAAAATTGCATTATATGCTCTATGTTTTTTCTCCTAAATAATTTGTATCTATTGTAATTTTTCTCAGTTAATTTCTATATTTAATACCATTCAAACACGTCTGATGTATTTTCATGCAGTCAGTTTTGACATGATTTTGTTTAAGAAATCGTGCCAGACCGTGTAACGAAAATCGTATGATGTCAAACAACTTCTTTAAAAAATATATATCTTATAAATAAATTATCATATAATCTTAACTTTGTACTTATATACATTTCTTTAAGTGTGTGTCATAGTTTTCTTTTCTTTGAATTCTTTCGTAAGTATAATTTTTATGCATTATTTCTATGATATTTTGATAATTTTTAAACATTAAAGTTAATCTGTTAATTTATTCTAGTTTTAATTTAAAAACAAATAAAATTAGAATGTTATATACTAATTATGATAATTAGGAGAAGCAATTTATGAAATACTGAAGTTAAATTTGTTTATGTTACAAGTATTTCGTGTTCGGATTACTAAATTAATTTTTTAGATTTCGTTGAAATTGCTGATCTAAGTGAAAAAAAAAAAACTTTTTCTAAGTTATACTCTGAGGAAAATTTCTCCATGTTCAGTTAGTGAACAAAGTTTATCGTATTTTTATTTGATTGTTAAAAAACATTTTACTTCAAAATTACAAAAAATACAATGAAATTTAAAGCATGCTGTAAATATGACCGTGCATAATTTTTTTCTATATTTCTGCATTCTCATCTTTACCACGAGTTTTGTTATTTGCATATATCAATGACACGGTAACAGGGCATTGCTCTTTCATTTCGTGTATCTTTGCCGTTTTTTAGGCAAACGATTTATGTAACATAACTTCGACTTCATCATGTTAAAGAGAAAAAAAGTCAACCGTGAAAATTTCTACGCATAAAAAAAACTAAACCATATTATTCTTTTTTCTTTTTCATGTCTCAGAATTATTCTAGTTTTTAGTGACAAGATCAAAGGGTGCATACATATTTGACGTACGAATCGTGATAACTAATTTATACTCTCATTTTTTTTCTAGATATGTACATTATGGAATTTTCTTTGCAAAAATAAGTCAGTGATTCACTCACTCAACGATTTTCCGTTGCTCGTTTTATATATCTTCTGGTTTTCTGTCGCCCCATGTGAAAAGAAGCCTTTATATTAATAGTAATATTATCTGGTTATGATCGTATTATAAAATTGAAAGACAATTGATAAATAAAATAAAGCAGATTCTATGAACAAAAATTCGAAGCTATCGTAGTTATTCTAAATGAAATTATTTGCTAATAAAAGTAGACAGAATAACTATTTTAGGTATAAACGTAATATGTGCATTTAATTTTTCTCTCCTGAAATTTACTTAGATCTTGATTATGCATTCTGTATTCATTCTGATGACAAATGCAAAATTGAAACTCTTTGGAGTTTTTGTTAGATTTTTTGAAAGTTTATTTATTTTATCTGCTTTGGTTCTTCATATACAGTCGACTCTCGATAATTCGAAGTTGGAGGGACCAATGGATAACTTCGAATTATCAAGAGGGCAGAAAAAAATTCTATTCCCAATATACACGAAGAGAATTTTTTTCTAACGCATTTAAATTTGAAACTATGTAATAAAACAATTGTACATATGTATAAAATTATTTTAAAGTTTTTTTAAAAGTTATATTAACAGTATATATATATATACTTTACAAAAGTTAAAAGTCCTGTATTAAAAGAATACATTCATACACAGTCTTATGCATCTCTTCTTCATAACAGCGGACCACCCTTTCTGAACAAATGTGTAGCAAGGCCACGTGTAAACGGAAGATATGAACGGTTGACAACAGGTGCGGTTGGTTTATTGTCCACTTAAAGGAATGAAAACAATAAAAGTGTCTTTTTGCCGGAAAAATCGGAAAACACTAAGAACTGATTTTCATCAAAGGGGCTACACGCATAGACAATACAACGCAAAACTTGTAAGCTCCACAACCTGTTTGTTGGAGGACTGTACATCCGGGGTGGGCATTAAGTCGATCGCGATCGACCGGTGGACCACCAAGACATTTTGAGGTGACCGCCTTCACTAAGACCTCATAACCATTTCATCATACAAAAGTTCTGAAATATCGTATTTATTCGAATTTAAGCCGCCATCGATTCTAAGCCGCGCACCAAATTCTCAACAAGATTTTGTGAAAATTGAAAAATACTCTAAAATGGTCTATCGATATCCAATTTTACGAAATTAAAATAAATTTAAAAGAAAACTAATAAGAAGTGAATAATTAATTATTTTATCGGTATTATAAACTTTTAAATACATGCATGAAGCTATAATTGCTCAAAACACCCCTCCAACCAATTTTTTTTCTCTTCGATTCTATGCCGCGCTCGATTTTCAGTAGCATTAACATTGGGAGAAAAGTGCGGCTTGGATTCAAGTAAATACGATATTTTAAAAAATACGGAGGAAAAAAATCGAATCATAAGAAAAAATTTCGTTGAATAGAAAATGCACTTCGCTATTTGGAGGTAATTTCACGAAGAAAATCGGAAAATGTTCTTGGTTCCAGGAAAAACGTTCGCTAAATAGAGAAATTCGTAAAAAAGAGGTTCGTTAAATTACTATATAGGATACTTTCTGTAGCTCACTACACCTACGCCACTCGGTGAAACGCAACACCTTGAAAAAATTAGAAGTAGACCGTGCCCTGGAAATGTCTGCCCACCCCTGCTGTACACGATAGTGAGTTTTCGAATTGTCGAGAGTTTTATGATATAACTTCGATTTATCGCGTGTTTTAGTCGGGCCAGCCACAGATTTTACCTCTAAATACTGAGTGTACGAAAACGTATTGTTTTGGTTTGAAATATCAAGAGTTTTTTTCTAGGGACTGAGCATATACTTCGAATTATCGAGAGGTTCGTATTATCGAAAGTTTGAACTATCGAGAATCGACTGTATCTTATTATTTATGCAGAAAATAGAAAGTCCACCAATTAAGCAAAGATACCATATACAAAGAGTGGGCAAATAGAGGCGCTCAAGGAGCCCGCCAAGACAGACAGAGTACATTTGTCTTAATAATATGATTTTGAAATTAAAGGTACTTGCAGTGATACATGATTTTAAACTAACGCAATAGATAAATTGAATGTAACTGCCATTATTTTACTTATCTTATACTTATTGATTTTTCTAGTACAATTTATAACTTTTCTGAGATGTAAGGGAAACTATAATGATTGCAATTATTTTGAAAAGAGAGGTGCGGCCCTCTGGCAACCTCCCCTTCCACAATATAGCCCTTGAGTACTAGCGTAGCTAGTTTTGAGTGGGCCCTGTATAAAAATTCCTTCGGGGCCCCTTTTTAGATAGGAGAACCCTGTTAGTGCGACTGTAGTTACAGATGTTGGGTCCCCTGTATCTTGAGGACCCCGTGTCATTGATACGGCGGTAGCTACGCCTATGTCCTCGAGCTAAAAGAAGTACCTACCTCTACCATATACGTGTTTTAGAGTGGTTATGAGACACTTTGTTATGATAATTCAAGCATCAAGAAGAATTAATTTCATTTTGTAAATGGCTAAGCATTTTTCATTTATTCGAAGTGCATCTGTTAGGATCAAAGAATCCAGGAAAATTAATTCGAACTGTAACGGGAATTCAACATTGCATACTGTTTATCAAGGAAAACGATACCAGGAAACGAAAATTCCTTTATTCTTACTGTCAATTTATCTCTGGGTGATGCACATCAAATAATGGGAAGAAGATAGATATCTTTAACGCGTGACTGGCACTATCTGGGCTTGATGCCAGTTTCGCAGCATGGGGAAGTTTGGCTATTTCGGAAATAATGAAATAAAGAATTGGGCCAGAGATTCCCTTGAGGATAGTATCTGCCAAGATGAGGCCAATACCTACTGCTCCAGTAACACGTGATAGATATAAAGACACATCAGCACAGTGGCACACTTACTCGTAAGATTAGTGATTTTATAGCAAAAAAGCACATGCAACACTGTAAGAGCGAGACTTTTTTTTCTATGAAGGAAATAAAAAAATGAAATTGTGGGTTCTAATTATCTTAATAGAGGAAATAATTTGAAAGGGAAGCAGGGTCACATATGGTGTGTAGCTTGGCGATATAATCTACAAAATCATTGCTGACGGCTTTGGGTCCGAATCTCTAGTGCAATGCAAAATAATAATAGCTGTTAAAAATAAGAAAGTAGCAGAGAAAGAGGAGAAAAGGTAGGCTAGTACTTAAATTTTTTTATTTAATAGATAATCTGCTTTGTCATAAATTGGTGTAGTGAAAATAATAAACATATAAATAGTGCACTAATACTTCCGAAATTAAAACGAAAAGCCTATAATTTTCATGAAATGCTTTTAAGTAGAGAACAAGAAATATAATTTTTCTTTGCAAGTGATATTTTGAGCCTTTTTACTGAACATATCGTATCTAGAAGCCTTAACCCTTTATCTACCTACGGTACCTGTAAGTACCACATACTTTAAAATTACATAGAAAAAGCATTTTTACGAATACTCAGACGATACTTAGCAGGAATATTCTTTTAGATTCACTCTTCCAAGATATATGGCAGCAAGGGCTCTATGATGAGTATTTTAGAGGGAAAGGCGATTAGTTTTATAACAGAAATTGAGTTTTCACTTAACATTTTGATCGGATTACAAAGATTGTCATTTATATTCCGAAAAAGTAGTTAATGTCAAAGGATGTCTTATTTTATTTTTGTATGTTAATGACGACCTTAGGAAACGATCTGACCATTTATTTTAAGTGAACATTGTATATAATAAATTTTACAGTTGAATATCTTTAATTAATTAATTAGCTCTAACGGATTAAATTTCCCAAAGTTAAGTATTTTGTTTATGTACATCTCTTAATTTTCAATGTAGGGATTAAAAAAAATATTGCATGAAAAAAACTGCAGTAAATCATAATGCGGTGGATAAAGGGTTAAAATAAATTTTAAGAACTATATTAATAAAAAAGACCTAGGACAGCTGTTACGATTATATAAACATATAAATAAAAAAAAAAAAAAAAAAAAAAAAAAAAAAAAAAAAAAAAAAAAAAAAAAAAAAAAAAAAAAAAAAAAAAAAAAAAAATATATATATATATAATATATATGCCATTAGAAAGATTACAACAAAATTACCTGGAAAACTTTCAATTTGGAGTCCATATGAGGTTTGACAAACGATAACGGCGAAAATATAATTGTCACTGTATCTTCAATAATTGTGATTATATTCTATATTTACTTATTTCAAATTCTGAATTTAATCGTAATTTTCTATATGTTAACTTAATGCGTGCATTATAATGCTAAAGAAACTCAATTTATAATATTTTTTATCCATGTTCTTCAATATTAATTAAATCACAACCAAAACTATGCCAGGAATATGCATGTAAAGGACATTTATAACCCAAATCGCTTCATGCGATACGTGAAATGATAGTGTTTAAGTTATATCAGAAATAAGTATATTACAGGGTTAACTTAACATCTAGGAGACACTTAAAACAAACTCAGAATCGTTTTTGAATCGAAGTTCATGTCTAAGTTATTTAAATACTTGATTCTTTTGAACGTTTTAAATGTATTATTTTCTCCCTTAGAATTTAACGTTTGGGGCTCATTTACATTCAGAAATGGAATTAAGTGATACATTTTACGGCAGTTAAACAGATACATGCATGTATAACCTGATATTCTATGAATATTATATATAGATATTTGGGTATACATATTTAAAAATTTCGGTTTTAATACTTTGTATCTATTTTTCTATACTTACTAGTCTCTTATTTGTGAAGTAATAGATAATGCGGTAATTCTGTTTGAACTGAAATATTGAACTATTTTTACGTGATTAATTTCTTTTATAGGATGAGAAAAGAGGCTTATTAATTTCAATTTTGTTCCTATTTTAAATTGGGGATACTGGGGACCTCTTATATACTGGGGACTTACATCATCCATTTTTTATTATCCAAGTAAATTTAAAACTTGACCACAATCCATTTTTCTTTTTAAAATAAATAATATGCAAAGATTTAGCAATACGGATATTTAAAGTAATAATGGTGGAGTATGATTTCAAAAACAGTCGAAATATTTTTTTCCTTAATTCATTGGAAAATATAACATATTAAAAAGTCAAAAGGTTTAAAAATAAAATCCATAATCGAATATATATATATATATAATGGTTCTCTATACAAGAGTTACTGCATACATTTGTGAAAGAAACATAATTGATGAATTTATAAGAAATTATTGGTCATTTAAAAAATTTCTTACGAATAATTGCTTTTGAAAAGAAAAATACTTTCCAATAATAAATAAGCTTATGTATATCAGTAATTCATAAGCTCCTTTATGATACTTTTTTCTTAAAGCTCAGACCGCAGTAGCCTTGTTGTCAAGGTAACGGACTCCAGTCCGGCGTGTCATGAGTTCGAGTCTAGTACCACTGGAAACCCGCCATGCAAAGGGGCCGATGCACGTTAAGTATTTCGAGGCTCAAAATGTCACACGTTAAATATGTCCTTCCGTTGGCATGGTGTAGAAGTTAGGAGAAGGCGGTGCCAGCTCAGGTGTCATCCTCGTCACTTAACCATGGTTCAGAATTACGAGGTCCGCCACCAAAAGCCCTAGAGTAGCTGAATAGTGCGACGCTAATATTCACACCTCATCCTTAAAATTAAAAAAAAATTCGGAAAATGTCGCGATTTTTCGACAAAACATGAAACTAGAAAGTCATCTTTAAAATAAGAACATGCAATATATGTTGCATTCAAGAAAAAAATTAATTAGTATTAATAGAAATAGTTCTTTTTTTTTAACATTGTTGAGTTAGATATAATATTGTGGACTTAAAATATAATAATTATATTATATATAAATTTAGATATTTAATACTAATATTTGAGCCCTTTTCCATATGTAAAAATGCTCTATTCAGTAAAACAAAGCAAGAATGGTCTCAAAAAGACTTTTTATAGAGAAAATGTTAGTTTGATCATCATTCTCCTTTTCTGAAATTTATCATACGCCTTCATTATAAACGTTTAATTTTCTTTGTATGCGACTGTATATTAACACAATTGCATTTACTTAACATCATGCCAATGAAGCCACATCCCGAGAGTTTTGTCCTGAAAATTAGCCATGAAATATTATATTTACCATTAATTTGAAAGGGTAGAATGCAGTGCTATTGCCTTTGAAAAGTTATCTAGGGACACGTAACAGTTTCGACGCCGGATGCTTCTAGGAAAGTTATCTTGGTATCTCTAACAATTATGTCAGCACTTAGAGCAAGGTTCCGTATGAAAATTTGGGTCTTGACCCTAGGGACCATTACGATTATTCGTAAAGGCACTCACATTAATTCGATTAATAAGGAATACTTTCTCTAGGCTATTGCGCATAGAGTTACAAACCTTTTGAAGAAGGTTAGAATGAGGGGTAAAAATAATGGAATGAAATGTAGGTAAAGTTCTTTGGGTCATGAACCAAATAAATTACTCGATGCATTCAGGGGCTTGAATTGGATCTTTTTTTAAATGATAAAAGTTTGGAAAAATATATCTTCAGAGAATAATCACCTGTGATAAATAATTGAAATAATGAAATTAATTGAAATTTAATGAGCATTATTCAAATTATTTCAAATGAGCTAGCAAAAGTAATAAAGAAGAAACTGGTACACTTGTTTAATATTCTAATCTATAGGGTCCCACGAGCACACAGAAGTGCCAAAATATGACGTGGTATGGAATCAAATAAAGTCTGATAATATCCTGGAGGCAATTCCCACCACGAATCCTGCCGATAGGGCAATCTATAAATCCATAACATTGTGAAATGATGGAAATCTCTTTTGAACATCACATTGAAAGGTATCTCAGATACGTTAAATAGTATTCATATTTAGGGATTTAGGTAACCGATGAATTTGTCTACAGTCAGAGGAATGTTTGTGGAGTTATTGGTCAGCAACTGTCGACGTTGAGTGTCTCATTGTACAGCTGCAATTGTTAAAATTCATCGGAGTGTACAAATGATATGAATGAGTGTAGGGGATTGGACATGATTCTTATGTACCTGCCACCTGTTAGAGTCATATAGAGATGTCTAGACGTATCAGGGGTTCCATATCACACTAGCTGTACACCCTCTATACCAACCACAAAGACTGCTTTAGATTGAACTGTACCCTCTGTGACCAGGTAGGATTCATAGATTCATGAGGTTGTCAACCCAATATACAAGTCCACCAACCCTGCACAGCTGGGAAAGGAGATTCGTCGAACAAGGTAATGTGTTCAGTTCTAAACTGGATTTCAAAACTAATCAGAGCTTAAATTTCATTGAACTTAATTTCTTGCAATGTTCTAGACCAGAGTTTCTCAAACTCTTTCCAATATCGACTCCTTTAAAGATAATATTTTTTCCATACAACCCCTTTTATTTTTCGCTTTAATAAGCAGCATATAATGCAATATCAATACTAATAACTGCACACAAAAAAACTTAAATATAACAATACAGGGTGGTCCCGAACTCATGGTACAAGATTTAAGGGTAGATACAAGACATTGTAACAATAATTTATTGTATAGGAATGTATGGATGCAAGGGACGCTGTGAGGCACACAAAAAAAAAAAAAATAAGAGACGAAAGGAAAGACTAAGTGTTTATTGAAATCGTCGTTGACAAGAATAATGTTTACAGTTAACTGTTCAGCCCATGAGCTATGAAGTCCAACTGCGGCGCACATTGCTGTACCATCCACGGTCAGTTGAAGTAGATAGTCTCTAGATTCAAAACTTGTACTCGCTGAAAATGGAAGAGGTATTAGCGATTTTCGTTTAAAACTCTACAAACGGTCTGAAGACTCACACTTACGTGATGAGCAACAACTCTTGGTAACAGACTCCGGTCTATCACCCATAACGCTCAAGACGCTTTCTTTCTTTCCAGGCTTGGACTGCGTACAGCTGTTCGTTGCCCAGCATCATGTCTGGTGATGTGTGACGAACGTGTTTCACGAAATTGACGCTATAACCGCTGAAAAATTTTGTGATCAGGCATTCGTCGGTCAGGAAACTGTGCGTGATGCATTCGTAGCGCAGCTCTGTCATTACCATTTGCACGGCCGTATATGGAATGCAGGTCTTCATTTTCGGCATACGTAAAGTCTCCCACTGTAGACGTCAGCACAGTAGCGAATGGTGCTTTCCCCTACTAAGATGCATCATGTTTAAGCGGCGTCTAGACATCTACTGCCCCCTATCGACAACGCAACCAACCGATAATTCCATTTCTCTTTTTTTTATTTCCTCTGTTTTGGCGCCTCACCGCGTCACTTGCGCCCATACATTCCTATACAATAAATGATTGTAACAGTCTCCTGTATCTACCTTTTAAGTTTCTACAATGAATCAGGACCACCCTTTATAGTTAAAAACATGAATTGAAAATTAGAAAGAAAATTGGTTATTAGATTTACGTTTTAATTTTTATGACTTCTGCTTAACATCTGTGGATCACGCTTTTGTAAGCAATTTTGGTTTGAACTGAATATTATTATCTTATAATTTACATTACTAAAAATGTTTAAAAATTTAAGCAGAAAAATTATTATTGACTCCCAAAAACGCTTACCAAAGCTCGGCGTTCTGCCCCGTTTTGGAAGCCCTATTCTAGGCAATATGAATTTCTTTCATTGTTATGACGCTTTTTCTTATAAATGCATTTTTTAGCGTATCTTTTTCCACACAAAACGTTTGTATTTTTACTAATCTTCTTTGCACATTACTTCTAGAGATGAAACATTTTCAAACCATTGTGAAAAAGTTTTTCGCCAAGGTTGCCTTTCCGCTTAATTTCAATGCTTATAATTTTAACCCGGGAGTAGGCGCACAATCCATATTAACGTTAATGGTCATGCGCGGTGACTGAGTTATCCCAATCCTTTTTTTATAATTATTTTTATATGCACACAATAAAAATCGTAATTCCAGCGAATAATTTAACTAAGAGAAAGTATACTTACCTGCTTTTAAGGACTTTTCAATTTTTCTTGATCATTTGGGGAAAAAAATATCAATCAAACTGAACCAAGAAGTTTTCAAATGTGCGGTGCATTTAATAAAGGACACAAACCACAGACACTTTTGCGCTAACATTATAGGAATGTTATTTGCAGGCAAAAACTGTCATATTTTGTTCAGGTTATTGTAGTTTTATTGTCTTTTGATGATCGACAAATAGCATGTTGAACTTTTCTTGCTTGTGTCTTTTTGAAAGGGCGAAGTGGTTCTTGTGGCTTCATATTTCTTGATGGAGTTATTTAGATAGCATGTGAAAATTTCCTTTCAACTCAAGCGTTTCATGTTCATCTCTTTTCTAAAATTTACTTTCGCTATCATAAGTAATATGCATTATTTAAGCAGGTTCTTCCTTTGCTTGATCAGTTTCAATTTCCTTCAATAGAAATCACAGAAGCCCCTTTCTTTTTTTTATTCTGCTCACTTACATTTAAAACCATAAATAAATCGTACAAAACAGCAATAAAAACCTCTAAATTGTTCTCATGGGGAAAAAATATACCACGTTCAAAGAAAATATTTTGGAACAAAAGTGGTCTCGCAGGGAACTCAGTCAAAACAAGTACCTTAAGTTTAAACGTTTACCATTCGCAAAAAAGAGGGAGATATGTGACAAATACATTTTAGCGTTCCCTTGAAGATTGTCATATAGGAGGATACTGTGAAGGTCATTGGTAACAAATAAACAGTTTTCCCAGAATTAACAATTTCGTGAGCCTGGGGGTGACTCTGAGCCCTCGTGATCACTCCCGGATTAAGGATTCGTCAGAGCAAATGGATGTATAACACAAAAAAGCAAACCCTTTTTCATTTTGGATGAATATTTATTATTTACATTATTTCTGCAAGACATTAGGCCATAAAGAATAGGTTAGTAGTGCAGAGTTTTTACTTAGTGATACTATATACTTATAACTTACTAAGCAAAAACTTATCGATTAAAGTGCTTAGTTTTATAGTAGTTAACTTTCCTTTATGAAACAATTTTCTAACTATTCAGGAACACTTTTAAGACTTGCATTAGTTTTCGATTCAGATCGGCTATAAGTAAATGGTCGTCACGCAAAAGAAGGGCAAACGCACGCTAAATGAAGACTTAATTACATGGCGTGCGTTTAAATCTGTTTGAAAATTTTTTCATAAACAATCTATTCTTGTGTGCTAAATTATATTAAAGAATAGCTCGTAAAAAATTTAAATTAATTGCAACAAATATATAGTTTTTGATAATACTTTTCATAACTCCTGGAATTTTGTCACTCCTTTTCTTTTTCATTGGTAACTTTATGCATTTAATTCCACAAGTACCTAAATATTATGAATAAAACTTGAAAGATAATATATTCACGTCATTTATTCATAAAGTTATAACTTTTTGAAAAAATTATCAAACCTCAAGATATGTTTTTTTTTATTTCCAAGAGTTGCTTTCTTTTTAAATTTCAAAGTCTTTGGTCTGTTATTTATTTCAAATAAAATATGTCACACATATTAAATTGATTGATATGCTATTTTGTTTTCAATTTTACCTTTATAATTTCATAAGAATTATCTTATATCTTTCCCAATTTTTAAAATTTATTTTTATTTAATTTTCAATTGAAGTGCTACATTTACTAGTTATTTTCAGCTTGATGATAAGTTTCTAAAACTATCGAAACAGTTATGTGTCCTTTTAAAGAAAAAAATTTAAATAATCTATTACCTGGGATTAAACAAGTTGCGCTCAATGGTGTACTTTAATGGTAATTAGTGTGAAACTTACTCTCCGAGTGGAATAAAATTCCTAAATCATCGCAGTTAGCACGCATGCGCTTACTGAATCTCGAACCTACTGAAATAGAGAATATGTAGAGAAAATGGTTTATTTTGAATCGAATGAAATCGCACAAAAGAGAGTTACTTAAATAATTTTAATTGAACAATTCAGATATGTTTTAAAAAAATAATCAAGTTACAAGCTTGATAGATTCATTAAGCTAAACCTTCTTTCTAACTATCAAGTTCTTTTTTCTTTTTCTTGCTCCCTTTTTTTTGCTTAAAAAATGACTGTAATATAATTTTTATTTGAATACTTATTTAGAAAATAACAGTCTTTAATTTTAGTACTGTTTGAATTTTGTTCGAGAAGGCATTATCATCTCCAGATGAGAACTGAATTTTTGTTGAATAATTCATGACACAGAAATTTTTCACCTAAAAATTTCATGTCTTGTTCTTTATTTAGATTAGTTGTTCATTAGAAAAAGTGACTTCTGTGACATAGTTTTCAAATGGAAGAAGAATTGGTACTTTTTCTCGTTTCATCAGCGTAAGCGATAAAGTCGCCAAAAGTGATGTAACGGACGCCAAACGAATTATCAGGCTGCAATTTTATTAATCTGCAGCCCCATTGAAAAAAAAAGAATTTTTCCCATCACATTTTTAAAACAAGTCACGGTCTTTCCTTAACAGTAATGTCTTTTTCAAAAAACATCAAAAGTAGACGAAAAACCAATGAGAACTAACATTTTTTTTATATGCATATTTTGTGTTGTCGCCAAAAAGTGTACTTGGCGAGATTTGTGCTGGCGAAACGGAAGAGTACTGAAGATTTATATTAAAACCCATGGGATTATTAGTTCAGAGGTCGAAAAACTTCGAGGTAGAACAGCCAAGTAGTAAGTGAAGCAAAATGATTAAAAAAATTTCCTTACCCATTTACTTTAAGTGCTTTATTGGAATTTCATGTTAGCACAAATAATTAAAATTGACTTTGATTGTTTTTTGCATATATAAATCATTTAAATACACTTTTTATTAACTTCTAAACATGTCATAAATGGGGAATGTATTTTTGCCACTTCTGTTGGGAGTTTGAGTGCATCTCTTATGCATTCATGAGTAGTCTTGAATTCATGTGCATGAAAATAAATAAACAAAACATCCTCACAACACTGTTTTTGCTCGAGTGTGAGCAAACGCGGCACCCATCTTGCACACAGCTTTCGTATAGACGAATAAACCCAATGTATTCATTCGTCAGGTAAAAATCTAAAATTAAAATCAGTAAATAGTATATCCCCCTTTTTTTAACTAGGTACATGAAATCAAATTTTTTGTTGGATAACTAAATTTCTGATAAAACCAATATAATTACTTTGATTAACGACAAAGGGTATAAAGTATTGTCAACAGATATTCAAATTTTAAGCATGATGAGGATGATACCGGAATTTGTATTTTATTCTCCTCAAAAATTTCGGGAAAATGGAGAAGTTAAAACTTGTTTAAAAATGCAACAACCCCATCATTCCTTTTTGGAGTTTTTACTAAAATTAAGACTTGAACACGTGGCACGACTAGTGCCACTACTCAATTTTACTGAATAATTTTGAATAAAAATTTTAAAAAATCTGTTATAAGAATGAAATAAATAATTTATTTTATACTTTTGACCTTTCTATGCGTTATGTCCATTCGCCTTTGTTTAAATATTTCCAAGCATTACAATTTTTGTCCCATGTTCTTCGTCTGTCCCACTATGGCATATCCATTATTTAAAAGAAATAATCATTCGATTCCAACTATTAGTTCACACCCTCCCTATATATGTATATATATGAGTGAATATTAACGTCGCACAGTTTTAGCCATACGAGGGCTTTTTGGCGACGGACCTCGTAATTTTGAACCATGGTCAAGTGTTTTTTTATTAAGCCACTCAAGTTGAAATACATTTTTTAAAACTTGTAGTGGATAACACTTAATGCTAATACAGTTTTCTCAAACATTAATTCATTAATATTTGAATAATTAATGAATAAATAGTAACAAAAATAGTAGTCCAACACCATATATAAAGAGGAAAATACCTCATTGTGTCTCTGTTGCTCAATGGATAATGCGTTGGACTTCTAATCCAAAGCTCGTGAGTTTAAATCCCACTTGGGATAGCGTAATTTCTGAGAATGTGATTTATGAATGAATAAGAGCTGCAACAACAAAAAAAAAAATAATAGTCCAATACCGTATATAGAAAGGAAAATGGAAAATATCGCTTTCTATTTCGCCACTTAATGTTGTGATTGTGTTATACGTATATACGCATTTATATTGATTGTAATAAAAAGTAACTCTAAAATAAAATTTTCTTTGTTGACCTAAGTAGGAATTGACTTAATTTTTTTCTTCCTATTACTTGTTTTTAGATAAGAACTAATTAAAAAGGCATCCGCTGTATAGCTCATGAAATTAAAATATTTGTTCTAATTGTTTTAATTAATCGTATTTACTACCTATTTTTGAGTACAATGCGATCGCGTAATTTTTATCATTAATAAACATTTACTCTTGAACTGACGATAACGTAT
>BMAO01033266.1:0-83432 GCA_019973975.1 Trichonephila clavata | reverse complement strand
CACAGTGTCCTTGAGTACGTCGTCCGAGTTGAAGCGCTTTCCTTTCAGGTGTTTCTTCAGTGGACCAAACACATGGAAATCGCAGGGTGACATGTCCGGACTGTAGGACGGATGGTCCAACGTCTCCCATTGGAACTTGTCCAGTTTCATTTGTGTGACTCTGGGAGACGTGTGTACGCGCGTTATCATGGAGCAGAACCACACCCTCCGTGAGCAGCCCCGGTCTTTTGTTCTTGATGGACCTGCGTAGGCGTCGGAGTGTCTCACAGTACACATCGGAGTTAATGCTTTTCCTGTGCTCGAGTAATTCTGTGCTCGCATCATTTGGACGCCGCTTTTTATAAGAGCCTTTGCTCTCTCCTGCGCATGCGGGCACCCGCGCATGATCCGATCCCAGTCAGAGTCTCCAATGGCATCCCGAGATGTCTCGCTACATTCTCCCTTGGCGGAATATGCAAATATTTAACTGTTTCATTTTTATGTCGTTTCGTACCTTTTCATTTGATCACCCCTTGTATATAAAAACGTTTAGTTAATTTTTTTTTTGGAATTAGTTTTATGCAAGTTTTTTAGATCGCACCACAGTAGTTGCGCGAAATATCCATCCATAATAGTTAAAAGGTTAGCTTTATTTTTCAGTTAGTTTTGATAAATTCGTAGTGCCGTAAGAGTGACTCACACTTTTTTGTTTTCGTATATTGAACTCAATAAGAGACAATGATAAATTTTCTTAAGCAGATATAAAATTAAACGCTAAATAACTACTAAAAATTTTTTAAATTTAGGAAAAATTTTTTTATCTCAATTATTTACATAATATCAACTAATGCAAATTTAATTTAAAAACTTATCGTATTTTGTAGGTCCAAATACTAAAGTTAAACTATTGGATTGTGAAGAAATATTGAAAAACGGATATAACATAAGTAAAGTGTATACCGTCTGGCCCAAAAGTCGTGTACTAAATGGAAAACCTGTAGAAGTTTATTGTGATATGGATACTGATGGAGGCGGATGGACTGTAAGCTATATATTTTTTTTTAATTATAAAAAGCGATTTTTCTTTAAAAACATTTTATTTCCTTTTGTTAAACGATTATTTATTAAATTATCTGTATTAATCTTTCTATATATCAACGAATTGAATTAAGCTTCTTAAATAAAATATACCTGGATTAAATACACATACGTTATCGTTCTTTTTGCATTGACATTGCCTCATTAATTAATGCATATTGTTGCACATTTGCGTGGGGAGAAAGTAGCCTCCAATTAATTGAATAATAATAGATTTATTAACGAAGGACGAACAAATAACTATACGCGAAGATTTTTCGACGTATATACACAAAGAACTATTAAAGCAGATTATTTATAGTAATTTAAAAACGCACTCATTATAAACAAGCTTTGCAGCGTTTCAGAAACGTCTCTTGAACAATTCCACTAGAAGAAACTCAGGCAAGTAAAGTCTCCCTGTCTTATCGCAGAAAACGCACAAGCAGATTCTTATCTTGACTGACTGACTTCTAAAACCCCATCGACCTTTATACAGCCACATGGAAATTTCCAGAAAGGTCGATCCCAAAGACTTCTCGACGGTTCCTTGGAGATATAATTGTTCACTAAAATTTTCGCCAAGGGTGATAAAGTCAAATGTAACCCTGACTACATTTTCAGGGTTGCCATAATTTTATTTTTTACGTTCGTGCTGGGAACTGAATTTCGCCTGTAAAACTCAATTTTCCACAAGCAGAATACTGCCGCAAGGAAAACAACACACGTGAGTGTTTCACTATCAGTGCCGGTTTATCTATTGGGTGCTTGGGGCAGGAGCCTGAATTAATCATCTTTTGAAGCACGATTCGGCGCGGTCGAAAATCGAGGAGATGTCTCCTTCGATTTAATTTTGCGCTCGAATCGTCTTCAATTGCTTCCCCGGCCACCAGATGGTAGCACGGGTCTTTTCTCCTTTACATCGTGTTTCTGTTTATTTTTTATTTTACATTTTGTAAATGACTTCATTCCCCCATTATTCAACTCTTCCGTTGTCGCGAGCTGACATGGCGCCCGTTCGCGATACTCCATTTATTTCTTTCTTTTAAATTTCTCTGGCAATTGAGCAAGTTGGTTCCATTATAAAAATAACTTTCTAAATTATTTTTGTTTCCCATAGTCTTTCTTTTCTCTGGTTCTCTCACAACGCATGTTGTTTGAAACCTTCGCTCCGGCCGTTCACTCCGAACGCGCCTTCTGTTTTTCCACGCCCACCGGTAGGAGCGATTGGCAGTCTGCCAATCATATCACTGGGAGGCTCAGCCCATCCAGTGAACCTATCGAATGGGCACTCGTTTCAAGGCGCGCGGGCTACGCCCGCTCGCCATCTTTAGCAGGCGTAATGCCACTGCCCATTAATTATTCTCTTAAACAATATCTTTTCTTTCTTTTTAATTTATGTAAATCTAATTTAAGTAACTTAATTTATAAATTCTGATGTGGAGGTACACCCCCTAGGGGGTAGGAACTCCGTAACTCTACACGCCACTTGCCACTTGGAGCCTGAATAAGCTGGATTAAACCAGATTTTTATGTTAAAAATTTTGATCCGCCAGTGTCAAGGAGGCTTGAAGATCTTTTGAGCCCAGGAACCGAAATAAAAAATCGGCACTGTTCACTATTATTGTTGAGTCTTTTGTTATATTTGTTGTACTTCCCACATTTTGCTCTTTTTCGTGATCTTAAAGTGACTTTTCTCTCCCTAACAGTATGATTTAAAAATACGATGCCTTGGAAGATTATCATATTGTGTCTTGAAAAAAAAGCTACCAGTCGATTTCCAGTACAACAGTTCTCCAGTTTTGTCCACTTTTTCTCGAGCAGTTTTCGAAGTTCTGCAAGCCACGTTCTGGTATCAATATAATTTATTGTTTGAATCGGCTAGTTAAAGTTGGAAACAATTGTAAGTTCTGGCGGATTTCAGGGCAGGGCCGCCGCGTAGGTATTAGGCACCCTTGTTCAAGTTGAAATTCGGCGCCCTTTTATGGGGTTCTGTTGCACTCTTATGAAGTGCTACAAATAAAATGTGAAATACTCTTTTATAGTATTCGAAATTTGACTTTCGAACTGAAAAGCTTTAAAATTATAAAATTAAAACACGTTTGTCTTATTGCGTTTTTTTATTATTATTTCATAAATTTTAAAAACAAAATAAAGCAAAAATGATATAAAATTTTTAAAGTAAAATATAAAAATTAGAAAATACATTTAAATATATTGATTCTCCTAGCTTTACCAGCTACAAATGCTCGTATCAATTCCTTTATATTTAATTTATCCAAAATTTCGCTCTCTATGGATATAATTGACAAGTCCGATATAATCTCTCCTGCACCATAGTAGATCGCATGTAGTTTTTTTCATAATTTTAAGTTTTGAAAAACTTTGTTCTCCAGTAGCCACCGAAACTGTCAGGGTTAAAGAAATCCGTAAAGCTATTGCAATATTTGGAAATGTATCGATAAGATTGTTTTCATAAATATAATTTAAAACATCAATAGGTAACATATCCTCTTTGGTAAAACATCGCAAAGATTTTATTTCTTCGAAAAAATTTAATCCATCAATGTCCTTCTCCTTAATATTTTTAGTATCCGTTAATTTTTGTTCTAATTCTTTGCAATGTTTTAAAACTTCATTGTCACTCCAGTTTTTTAAATTTAATCCATCAATGTCCTTTTCATTAACATAACTATCTTGGTTGAATTCTATCAAGTAAAAATATGGGAATATTTTAAATATATACAAAGCTACAGTTTTTAATTACTGTCTTTTCTTTCTTGGCGTTGTTTGCACTTAAACGCACCCACTTGGTTTCTTTTTTTTTTCAATCTAAATTTTAGTTTTATAATTTACATAATAGAATTTGCATGTGCTCAAGTATTTAGTGACGTTAAAAGGAAGCAGAAACTAAATGCTACGCTATAAAACGTCATTGGAGAATCAATCCCTAGCTATTAATTTATTCGGGAGAATCGAACTCACATCCAACAGAGGGCTTAGAGCTACAAAATGGTCCACCGAGATAGACAGGAAGTGATACAAAAATATGCATAAGCAAGAAAATTTAATACAATATTATTATAATTATTTTTTTAAAAAAAAACATATCTGCAAAAGAGCAGAGGAGGGGGACAAAATTACATCAGTAAAATTACATCATACGAGAAGATCGCGAAATATTGAAACAGGAAACTAGCTTATTACGAATCATATTGTTTTTAAAAATAGAATGTATCTAGGTAGGAATTGCTTCTTGTGTAGGTTTCCTAAGATGTAATAATAAGTATGGTAAGATTTTTCATGGAACTTGAAGTTTATTTTCAAATAACAGTCTACAAAAATATGAAAATATTGAAAAAAACAAGAACTTTTCGAAAAGTAAAGCTCGCAACACTGAACAAATAACGAAAAGAATTTAGGTGATATCCCTACAAATTCGAAATTACTTTCAACTGAATTGCGATGATTACAGTTATGTTGCAACCTTTTATATTTATATCTTAAATTTGGAAGAAATCGCAAATTCGGCGGCCCTTGTTTATAGATATCCTGCTTAGAATCTAAAGGAATTCATGATTCCAAAAAGAGTGTTGTAGATAGCGATAAAGCAGTGCTTCTCAAACTTTCAATATTTGCGACCTAATTTTCATCGCGCCCCACTTCTTACAGTAACAATGTACTGAATGCAATTATAATGTACTTTGATGGTAAAACTACGATGCAATACGACTTTAATTATAAACGCACTAATTAGATAAATATTAAGTTTTGTAAATAAATTTTGTATATGACAAGCCCAAGAAAGTCACTAGTAACTGCTGAACTTGTTTTTAATTGAATATTGATAAATTAATTATCAAATACTTTGTGCAGAACTGATACATTTATAAGTAGTGCGTATTATATCAGTTTGAATGTGTATTTTATTTTTTATTATATAAGAACGTATTTTACTTTGTAATTATTTTATATTGTAAATTATTTTATCAAATTGATAATTATTTTAAATCTTTTGTTTTCGATTTTTCGCGATACGTTCGCGCCCCAACTAGGGTTATCACGCCCTCCTGGAGGGCGCGCCCCACAGTTTGAGAAACGCTGCGATAAAGGTTTTATTTCGAGTATTGGGAACAATTTAATATCAGTATACATGAAGCAAAATATGACTTGGAGAAGAAAAACCAAGCGATTTACATAATTTTAAAATTGTATATATATTATCATTGCAAACAAAAAAAAAAGCAAACAAAACAACGACGTTGAGCCACAACATCTTCTCAGCATAAAATGAATAAAAATTTATGCCGATACAAATCATTCCCAATTTCTGTTGTTACATGTTACAAATTCTTAGATTTCGAACACGTTCCTTATAATAGAGCGAACTCCAGACGGAACGTGTTTTTATTGTTGGTATCGGAAATCAAATTTTATTTTACACAAACGAAAACAATCCGCAGAAACGAAAACAAAATTAAATTTCATTAAGATATAAAATTTAAAAAAATAAAATCTTATTTTATTGCTAAGAAAATATAAAATTCGCAAAATTGCAAGTATTTTTATCAACAACTTTTATGTAAGTAACTTTAAATTAAAAAAAACTATAAGTACTATAAATTTTGGCGCCCCCTGCCCTTGTGCGGTGAACAATTTTGCCACCCCCACGCGGCGGCCCTGTTTCAGGGTGCGGCTTGTAAAGAAGTAGAAATGATTAATTGATTTTGCAAGTTGAATTAGAGAATCGCAATTAGCGAAGTGCATTCACTATTATAGTAAGGATGAAAAGAGAAACTTAAAAAAAAATCATAATGCATAATTTTTAGAAAATATGTTACGATTCGAAGGATAATGATAGCTTTGGTGGTTTAAATAAATGATCTATGATTTAGAAATACACACAAGACTTTGGGTAGTCACTATATTCTAGTAAGTGAGTTTTTATTTATTTTATTAATGCTTAATTCCTTTTCATCAGTTTATATATAAAACATTTACAAAGCTTCGACGCATCATTTCAATTCATATTTCGACCTAAAACTTTTCACAATTTAAATTACCTTAAAATATTTTACGATACGTTTGTATATCTTCTGAACAACTTTTCTTTATAGGTCATACAAAGAAGGGGCAATTTTTCAAGATCAAAAGATTACTTTTTTCAAGACTGGCAAACTTATAAAATTGGATTTGGAAACGTCGATAAAGACTTCTGGCTAGGTATATTCATCATTCCATATTTTTATATTAAAAAGAGTCCCTCCGGATTCTTTTTAATTAGTTACTAATTGATTATTCATTAAATTCGTATTCAGAAGCAATACGAAGTTGATTGGCGATGGAATAATTTTGAAACACGGACAAGTGACAAGAACGACACTTGAGATGTGACACGCCTCTCTCCAAACTTTCACACCATCATAGCATGAGTACTTCAAATCTCGACAGATTTAATATGCCCCTTTAAATGCCGAGTCTTCAGAGGCAACAGGAATCGAACCCATGACTCGGGAGAAGCAACGTTAGCTATGACCACTCGACTATTCGATTAGTTTTTCTAAAAGTGTCCAAGGATCGTGTTAAAGATTTAAAAAAAAAACCAGACTAATATATTTCTTTCTTTAATTCTATCAAATATATCTACACTTTCGGCAGGAGAAAAATAAAAGTTTTTACTTGGAGAGAATAAAACATAACTCAAAGTAAACAAATAAAAAACATAAAGGGTAGAGCCATTTTATTTATTTATTTTGCAATATTCATCTTATTTAAAATAGTGATACAAAAAGGCAAAATAATTCATTTAATTCCGACTATCCATGTGTGGCGGATATATACGTGGTTTTATTAATCCCTTCATGACTCTTTTAGGAAAATATTTATTTCAACCAACTTTCACTGAGTAAGGAAGCGTGATTATGTAAATGAAGTATATTATATAAATTCTGGTTTTGCGAGTTTCTGAGTTGACAAGTAGGACTTAACATAGAGCCTGCGCGTTAGCTGAAGATTGAAAGAGAGTGGAATTAGAGGTCTTGGAGTTGTGCAGGAAAAAGATTACAGAGCGTGGATCCAACGACATTGATCAAGCCGAAGAGATCACCTGCAAGTTTCCAGTGTAGGATCAGATGCATAAAAAGTACAGGTATATATTCTGAGCTTGATTAAACAGAAATTAGCTTATTAGTGTGCGACGTAGTTATACTTGAGCGTATTTAGGCTATCTTAGATTCAGTTGAGGGTCTGTAGTAGTATCCCCGTGTTATAGAATCTCACCTCCGCGCTCTACTATATAATCACCTACCTTAATTAGATTTGTTTTGTTTCTGATTGATATTTGGAATTAATAAATTTAGATTAAAATCATGTCTGTGGATCTTTCAGTTTTCCCACACATCTAGCCGGGTTTACAGGTAGACAAAAGGGTTCAGAAAAAAAAATGTAAGCAGGAACCGACCGCTATCACACATGTGCGCGAATATAAGTATTCATTTTCTATCATAAGCAATATAGCTTCGAAATTATGAAAGATGTAATGAAAGGAAACTTTCAGAAAGAAAAAAAATTGTGTGCGCGCGCTTATGACCACACACGACAGAAGTGAAAAGTAATTTATTTTAGGCAAGAGAATCCAGTTCGGATGTACTACGTTTTCTTTTATGGCATTTTCGCAAGTCGGAGTTCTCTTTTTTTGTAACCATTCATAGATGTATTTGCTTATTTCTTCCATTTTCTGTAAACGGCAGTGTTTAAATAATTATACATTCTTAAAAATTTTATGTCAGTCTAATTATTCAAAAATATTTATAAGTAAATTACTTACGTACATTATATTTATATAATATATGTTTATATGGTACTTACATATTATCGCAACAATGCCCAAGTTCAAAATAATTCGCCAAGTTTGCAACCCTGATTTCCCCTGCTTATGTAGATTATACTTATATAAGTTTACATAGTACTTACGTACTATTGCAACAAAGCAAACGTTCAAGGTAACTCGTCAAGTTGGCAACTAGTATTTCCCATGTGCTTCCTTTCATATAATGTCGCCAATACGGTTGCGATAATACGTAAGTACCGTTTATATCATTTATACAACGCCGTATACTATATAAGGCAAGGAAAACTTATGCCCAGAGAGCCGTTTGATTTTCTAAAAATTCTCCAAGTAAACAAAATGAAAGGATTATCCCCCCCCCCCACAATTAATGCTTTTACTTTCTCATAATCTCTTAGTTGTCATCACTAATATAAATCAAACTATTGGCGTCTTTCTCTTCAATTAACATCAATAAAATCTCGGATTTTAATTCCTTTGGCACATTATTGTGCTTAAAAGCTCTTTCTACTGAATCAAAAAAATAGATCCCATGTTTCGTTTCTTCTTATCTTCGACATAAGAATACTCTTCCCCCCCCCAATTATTTTCGCTTGCGCTCCTTTTTTCTCGTTCACTCGCTTGAATTGAGTGAAAGTGGGCTGCATGACAGTAATATTTAAATAAAGAAAATAAAACTTCATGAAAAAACGTGTGCGTGAAATTTTCACTTAAAAAACACGCACCTAAAAGGTTTTCAAAGCAAAAACCAAGCGAGGGTGACAAGCACGATTGCTGAATAGAGCCGAGCAAAAACCGATTGTGCGTAACGCACTTGAACCTGACGATTAATTTAGATTCCCTCTTCAGCAAAACGCGCCTAAAGAGTGAGTGATTTGGGGTTTATTGGAGCAAGAGCCGATTTCGGCTATACTGCGCCAAACATTTGTTTTAATATCTGTGGTCTAGACGGGAAGAGAAAGAAAAAATGAATTGAATGACAAGAAAGAGGGTCGAAAAATGAGAAGGATCACTAGCGTACCCCAGGTTCGTGAAGCTCGTGTTTACCAAAGACAGTAAACCCCGTGGGAAAAAGAAAAGATCACTAGGGCACCTCGGGATTGTGACACCCGTACTCACCTAAAGAAGGTGAGCCCCTTGAGGGGACGCGCCTAAAGAAGTTATGAGTTAACAGTGTAACCATTGCTTTGAAGAAAAATTTGGCAATTGCTTCTTTGAATAAAAGCATTAACTTTTTCATGCCGTAATTTTCATTATATAACGTTCAACTTGAAAAGAAAATTTGAAAATGTAAGTAAAAACGATTTACGATGTAAGAGACAATTTTCTTCAGCTAGAGCTAAACGATGTTTAATGGTATTGTTGACTAACCAAATTTGAATAAAAAAGATTATTTACAAATCATTACAGAGGCGTATCCAAATTACTTTTGTATGGGAGGTACTTATATTTTAAAAAACACGAAGACGAAAGAGCAATCTTTTTGTTAAAAATCTATTGGTGCATGAGAGGTACTTAAGCCCCTAAACCCCATCATTGTGTATGATCAGGGAACCATTATGCAATGCAATTTTTTAATAAAAGTCTAACATATTTCTTGATTTTAATTATTATTTTCATAGGTAACGACAACATTTTTGCCTTAACTAATCAAAAGTTGTATTCCATACGTTTTGACCTCAAAGACGTGGAAGGCAACAAACGCTACGCTCAATATGATACTTTTTGGATTGATGATGAAGAACATAAGTACACTTCTCACATCAAAGGATATATTGGAGATGCAGGTAATGTAATGCTGATGAAAGCTAACTTTTAATTGAGGTACAGTAAATTTAATTAAAGCGATTAATAATTTTTAAAGTAACTAATAATTTATTTAAAGTAAATAATTAAATTTTTTTTTTTTTAATAATCTTTTCTGAAACAATTGGGAATTTTATTTTCTTTTTTTCAGAGGTTCATAAAAAGTTACTGTTTCCCATTTGATTTTGATAAAATAATTTAAATTCTTCTTCATAAGCTCAACAGCCTTTTGCAGGCCAAGGCTGACTAGCCGATCCTACTCCAGTTGACCCTATCAGTCACGATGACCTTCCATCGGTTGATTCCCATTAGTTTGAGGTTCTTTTCAACATCGCCTAACCATATCGTGTAGGTCAGGGACTGCGAACCAATGGCACACGTGCCATTGATGACACGCGACGCAATATTTTGGGAACGCCACCAAACAAAACGATTTGAATTTTAGTTCAAAATATTTCCGTAATTGATTCGTCCATAAAGGAATTTTCAGAGATTTTCTCAGTTCAAAGAATTATCGGAAATGCTCAAGTTTATTATATACCCTGATGCGACTTCATTTGGTAAACTGAACTTGTCCCAATTTGATTGGCTGGAAATTGAAGAATTTGAAATTCAACTGATTGATTTCCAGTCTGTAGTTCAATACGGATTCAAAAACTTATTGAAACAAGAAAAAAGTTGGAATTGATTGAAACAAAAAGATTAACAAGCAATATAAGTAAAAATTGGAGTAACGAAATTTTGGAAACATGGAATTCAATTCCACACACATTTAACGGTTTGAAGAAGCTGGTTCATATACATGCTACTTTAACCATATTTTCATCTAATTGTGCCTGCAAGTCATTATTTTCAGAGATGAATAACATTAAAGACTCGCTTAGAAACCGTTTGGCAGATGACTTTAACTCAGCATGCATTCTCTAAAAGTTATAATCCTAATATAAGTTATTTATCATTTAACCTGCAACAACAGAAGTCCCACTAATGTTACTTTAATTCGAATTACACGTATAACAAAAACATTTAATACCTTACAATGCAAGATGAATATTTTTCGTAATAAATAAAGAGTTTTGAGTTGTTAGTATTTAGTTTTATTATTTTCTCAATAATCACAAGTCAAAATTGTTCGGTGGCACGTCTATATTTCATTAAATATTTCTGTAGGAAAAAATGGCACGTTGATCCATAAAGGTTCGCCACCCCTGGTGTAGGTGGTCGTCTTCTATGTCTAGTCTCCTTTTACTTCTCGAAAAAGTTACTTTTTTAATAGGAAAAGCATTGACATATCTGCACAGATGGCCCAGCCACCTAAATACGTAGTGCTTTTATAGTTTTCACAATATCAGTCCCACCATATTTCCTGTAAATTTCATGATTATAAAGAATTCTATACTCATTGTTCTCTTGAATAGATCCAAAGATTTTCCTTTCAAAAATGAGCAGCTTTTCTTCCTCTGCTTTGTTGAGGGTCCAACATTCACTTCCATACAGAGCAATAGGCCTGATTAAAGTTTCATATATATGCTCAACTTGGTTTCATAGAAATGAAAGACTTGTATTGGTTTCTGAGGCCATGAAACTTCTATTAGCAAAGCAAATTCTATTGTTTATTTCAATTTTCAGATCGTTTCTATAAGAGATCAGAGTTCCTAAGTAAACTGTTTTACAGTTTCAAAAGTATAAATTACCTATCTTCAAAGGAGACAAATCCGGAGATATATTAGTCGAAATCAAAAACTTTGTTTTGTTCGCATTAATAACAAGTCCCATCTCCTTTTCCGTCCTCCTCACAAGCGCTACAAGAGCATGATAACAAAGCTTTTTGATCCTAATTTATATTACACCAAAAATATTTTGATTCTTTGAAAGGTTTTTGCTTTATTAAGCATATTAAAAAAAAAAATTATAATAAAAAAACTGAAAACATTGAGTTTACAGTTTTATATTTACTAATTCCTTATAGGCGATTCCATGATTCCCGTTCATGACAATAAAGCATTCTCAACCAAAGATCAAGATAATGACAGTGCAAAAAATTTAAGCTGTTCTCAACTTTACAAAGGTGGATGGTGGTACGAGGCCTGCCATGCATCAAATTTGAACGGACTTTATTTGCGAGGCAAACATGACAGCTATGCAGATGGTGTTATTTGGCATTCCTGGAAAGGACATCATGAATCTATGGATACCTCAGAAATGAAACTTAGACCAAAAGATTTTAGAAAAGAAATTTCAGACGCAGATTCAATAACACCACAATAAATACTTAACACACAACAGGAGTGTACCAGAAATATAAGATAGCTCTCTCCAAAATAAATGAGTATTGACTAGAAATTTGTATTTTAATCCAGCAATGTTTAATGAATGTATTTTAATTATTACAAAAATTAAAATTCTACTTACAGTACGAATGCTGCCTTTTTACAAAATGTACTTTGTATTTAAAATATTGAGCTATTGATACAACCAAAAAACATTTTTTTTTTAAAAAAAAGTAGTTCTGTACTTTAGAGAACCAGGTTATTTTATTGCTTTTGCAAATTAAAAGAATTGCTAATAATTTTAAGTCATTTTTTCATGAATTTATAATTAAATTTTTTAAAAAATAAATAATCTTTGCTAAATTTGTTTCAATTAAATGATAAATTCCCACTCTAAGAAGTTTTAAGATTGAATCGATAATCTGAATTAAGGTGGTATAATATTTTAATAAAGTTTTTGAAAGAAATAACTGTAATTTTTTTTGACACATTACATACTCACTCCAGCCAAATTTTGGAAATGATAAAGAGTAAGAAAAAGCGGGATCGACACTTCAAGCAAATTCTAAGAATAAAACAATTTAAACTTTATAAAATGAAGCGATATACAAATATCTTTAAAATAATGCGAAGACAATTTCACACTATATTTTGATGAGGAAAGTATTTGTAGGATACTCCCTCTGTATTGATAATTTATACACACTAAAGTAAATTTAAAGGAGTATATATAATAACATACAAGGCAATAACTTTACAGTAAAGATACTTTTATAAAAATAACGAGAAATTATTATTCAACTTTTAAATTATATTCATAAAAATTTCACATACAGAAATTTAAGATCAAGTTAGTCAAGACAACTAAACGATAGCCATCAAGTACATGAATGTGTATTCATATTTTTAAGGTTAACTGTGCAAACTTTGAAAGCTTTATATGTAGTGAAATATATTTACAAGGATTCCATCAACTTTTAAAGATAAACGGCACCTTTTTCTGAAGCCCAATTTATTAAGGGGACATGATACAATTTACACAAAAAATTTAAGGATTTTAAAAATTTTTTTTGGGTGCCTCTTATGTGTGCGTACGATGTAAAACAGATCTTATGCTAAAAATTTCATAAAAAGCTAGCCATTTAGTTTTTTAAGGAAAAAACAAAATTTGTGAAGTTATTTTAAAATGCTACTCCTCCTACAAAAACTTACGTACATGCATGAAATTTGATTTACAAGTACGTCAAACTACGTATAACAAAAGTTGGTATGGGTTTTGCGATTCGTACAGTATTTCTTTTTATGAATGCTTATTGAAAATTCCTTAAATTAAGAGTTCAATTATTTTTTAAAAAATAAGTATTGCTTTAATTCAAAAATGCATACCAACTTTTGTTAGATGTACCCTATTAGCAATAGGTAAAAAGAATTCAAAGCATTAAGTACAATAGAAAAAAAAAAGCCTTAGCATTTTAAATGAAGACAAACTAGTTATTTTATCTTTCTGAGATAAGTTTTGATTTGCATAGGGATGTGAATAAAAACGAATGTAAAAGCTATTATAATTCTATGTTTTTTAAGTTTAGAGCTTTCAAATTTTGTGAGGATACAGAAAAGTATATAAAGAATAATTTAGGCTAAAAAAATTGGATTTGATATTTTCACCAATTTTTGTAAATTGAATCATATTGTGTCCCCTTAAATGACACAAGAGCATCCCCCATATTTATTTCTTTTAAAAGGGTAACAACTAAAATTTCCCCTAGCATTACTGAATTAATTGTCCAAAATAAAATTAAATGTTTAAAAGGCATTTCACATTTTTTAAAAATCCATTTAAAAGAATCCACAATCAAATTTGAAAATACAAAAAGACATTTTTCACTGGATATTATTCAGGATCAGAGTGACAACAATGGGATAAAATTTATAATTTATATCATTACCGCCATCAGATGCTGCTGCAAAAAGACCTTTTTTTCAAGCATTTAATTACATGATATCTAGTTCACTAATTAGATATTTTAATCCTTGCACATCCATACTGCTTTACAATGTCAGACTTTTGGAAAAATTTTCCAAAAAAAAAAGAAGAGGATTGGCATAACGGGCTGCAATCAAATGGAGCATTACATTATACAAGAAAAGATGTAAACAACACTTTTAGCCCTGATTACATTTGACTAAACATCATCAGAAAAAACAATTTAATTTGAGCAACTGCTATATATTTCTCATTTGCATAGAGCAGGGATGGCGAACCAATGACATGCGACACAATATTTTGGGACACAATATATAAATGCGAGTAACAAAATTTTGGAAACATGGAATTCAATTAAACATTTAACTGTTTGAAGCAGCTGGTTCATGCTACTTTAACCATATTTTCATCTACGAGTCGTTACTTTCAGAGATGAATAACACTAAAGACTTGCTTAGAAACTGTTTGACAGATGACTCCAACTCAGCATACATTCTGCTAAAAAAGTAACATCTTACAATCCTAATATAAGTTATTTGTCATCTAATGTTCAGCAACAGACGTCACACTAATGTTACTTTAATTTGAATTACATGTATACAAAAACATTTAATACTTTACAATGCTAATCATAGTAAATAGTTGTGAGTCGTTAGGATTTATTTTTATTATTTTCCCAATAATTACAAGTCAAAATTGTTTGGTAGCATGTCTATACCTCATTAAACATTTCTGTAGAAAAATGGCATGTTGATCCAAAAAGGTTTGCCACCCCTGGCAGAGAGCTTTAGTGTTTTAATAAATTAAGGTTTTGCCAAATACATACCCTTTGCTTTTGGGATGTGTTAATACAATCAAATTTCTTTTCATGACATTTGAAAGTATACTATTTTGCCTTTGTTAGACATCTTAACAATTAATAAAAACAAATCATTCAGCAGTATGAAGCACAGGAAATACTGATATGTGTAAAACACAAGAAAAGAGTCTAGGAAGGTGCTAGAGAAGGGGGGGGGATGCTTTAGTGAGTGGAAACTGCATATAAATGAGTTAGAAACCAACAGCTGATGAAATATAATATGCAGGAGGAAAGAAAGATGTCACATTAATTTTTTTAAGAAAATTAATGGCAAGTAGATTTTTGTCTACTTTCTGGTTGTTGTGAACATAAAACAATAAATAAGAAGTGTAAGGGAGAAATTTTTGGTAAATGATTGAAATTTTGCAAAAATGAATGACCTAGGTATAATGAAAGGCTGAAAAGTATATAAGTTGGCCCAGGTATGCAAAAAATTACATTTTCAACCATATAACCCCAGCCCCCCATAAAAATAACCCGTAATGGCAACACAAATGAATCTTTGATAAAAGTAATGATTCTAATTTATTACAAATACAATTAAATTGAAAAGCAAGTAATTAAATCTGAATATTTAATTAAATATATAAAATACAAGGATATAAGTTATTTTATTCTTTTTAAAAATTGATTTCAGAATGTTTATTCTGATAAATTAAAAGTTTAATAAACTAAGGACAAAATGACAACTCAATTTGTAAGTGATATTCTAATGTATACGGCTAAACTTAAGGAATAAAATTATGTCTTTCAGAAATTATATAGTACTTTGTATTGAAAATAAAAATAAATAAAAATGAAAACTAGTATCAAACATGGAATTCAAAGACTTTATTTTTGTCCATAGTAGGTTTAAAAAACTTACACAGCATAATTCCATTAGAATGCATCATTTCATACAAACAAAATTCCCACACAATAAACATTTCAAAGTTGCATATATTCTTTCTTAAATCCAATCAACACTAATTAATTCCATTGGTCCTATTTTACAATTATGATGAATTTCCTAACTACATAGAAATATTCTGTGGACGATAGTAGCTTTTATTTACAAGTCCACAATGTACAATATAGGGAAAATAAAAACCAACAAATACTTAACAAAAGGAAAAGAACCAAGCATCACAAAGATATATCTTGTAAACAAACATTTTTGACATTGCTGCAGAAAACAGAAATGGACCCCCTACACTTTTTACAAACTTAGTATACCAAACAGATTTTCAGCAAAAAAAAAAAAAAAAAAAAAAAAAAAAAAAAAAAAAAAAAGTTTTCTTATGAATATATACATTTTAATATTGGAAAAATAAAAAGATTAAAATATCCCAGTTCTTCAAGAAAAATCAAAAAGCTTTTACT
Organism: Trichonephila clavata; assembly: GCA_019973975.1. Taxonomy (NCBI): domain Eukaryota; kingdom Metazoa; phylum Arthropoda; class Arachnida; order Araneae; family Nephilidae; genus Trichonephila; species Trichonephila clavata. The sequence goes on along the minus strand of BMAO01033266.1, from coordinate 67,248 downwards.
TGAAGTTGGAAAGAAATATACCATGTAGAGAGGCACATCATATGGTAAAGATAGATTAATTTGCTTCCAGTACCAAAATAAATTATAAATTTAATACAGGGAAGTATCACAGCCTGATACAAATAAATAAAAATAAATTTATAAAAATTTAAGTTTTTACAATCTTTGAAATTGATACAATATACAAATTATTAAAATATCTACTAGCAATAAAGTGAAGAGAAAATTTTTGAAGAAAATTTATATAACCTAAATTATAACAATGCTTAGTTAATAAAAATACAGATTAATTCTAGGTTGATTAAATGGAATACTTCACCTGTCAGCTCTATGAATTTTATGACAAAGTCCAAAAAGCACTTTGTTAATGTGTATATAATAAGTGTTCAAATTTTTCCCAGTCACAACAGATTAAACCAAATTCTATAATGCATTGTTCCTAAAGCAGTGATAACTGCTACACAGTGCATCTTTCTTAGATTTAATGATTGAACATAACACTGACAACGAGCTCAGTATATTCATAGCCATTAAAAGAATCAATAAATAACAATTGAAATACAAATCACATTCCATTCCTAATAATAATAAACTACAATCTTTAGCAGTTTCATAACCAGTCAAAAAAAAAATTATGATAAAGATGCAATAAATACTTTACGTTTCATCTACATTTACAAAACCTAAAAATAAACCTAGGTAAATGAATTGTTAAAAATTATGTATAAAAATGTTAATTACTTATATAATTTTCCAATCTCTTATCAATTAGATGAATTGTTAAGAAGATCAATTAAAAATTAATCCTTTTTACTTTAGAAGGCAAATAAAAGGAGGAATTGATCTTGTGAAATGTAAACATGAAAATGATATCATACAAGCAGAAATAAATTACCCAGCTATCAATAAGGAAATGCTATAAAAAGATGTCCATATAATTAAGGGGGAAAAAAAAACTTGAAATAAAAATTCATTGAAATAAAAGGGATGAATAAAAAAAAGCATAAACAAATTATACAAACTTCTAAATTCATAATAAGATTGATATTTTTCACATAGAGATTGAATATTTCATTTTGATAAATATCATATAATGAACATTAAAATATATGTATTTTATGTTTCCCATAGTTAAATAACCCCAAAATTGAATAAGCAAAAATTTACAAATCTCAGTTATAGTAACATGAAATAATATTTCCACATAATAAAATAGTAATTAAGAATAATAATTCTTTTCAATAAAACAAATAAGAAAATTTATCACTACAAACTAAATAAATCTTCAAGATTTTTAAAAATAAACTTAATATAAGTTCCAACTCCTAGTATAATAATAAATTAAAAGATATTTTGAAAGTTTTTAAACTGTAATTTGAATGAAATGATTTGATTCAATAATGCTTAAACTAGGGTTTTTAACCGAGGCAGAAGTAATTCATCAATAACCATTTAACAAAAACAATGGAAATAAAAATTAACGTTATCTAAAAGTTACAACTTAGGATTTAATCTTGTGTTTGCAAAAGTTCATATTCGTGCAAACATTTACTATACACAATGTGATAAAACACTTCATTCAGTGTGTTCAAATGTGGCAGTAAAGAAATCTAATATTGAAATGAGAATGCATATTCATCTTCGAAAATGCGGTTTAAAATATTTTTTGTTTCGAGGATAAGAATGATTGCGATTTTGCTTCCATTTGTAATGAGAATCATATGGCCTTTGATGGTGGTTATGATGTCCATAATATGAGTTCCCCTAGAAATGAATATTAAGAAACATTTAATAGTATTCTAAGTATATACCGATTATTTTAAAACTTTTCTTTGCACTCTTCCTTTAATATAACAAATAACATTTTAAAATTCAATACATTAAATGAGCTAAAATTACACTAAAATAATTTAAAAAAATTAGTTACAATTGATTATAATTCCAGAATTTGTTACATACACTATCAATCTTTGTTAGTTTTGATTTTTACTGCTGAATATCATTCACAATTTTTTTAAGCATAACACATAATACTTAAAGGCTGTTTAATTTCACCTCAATATAAAGTCGTTTTTACCAATCTATTGTTACACTAATAAAATTCACTACTGAATGATGAGCAATGAAATGTCACATAATCTATAGATAAAACTATTCTACAAAAAGTGAAAATTAAAATTTTTGCATAAATTAAAAAGGTAATCAACTAAACAAATAAGAGAAGAAATGTAAAATTCTTATATAAATATAGTAAAATACTTTAATTCATTATATAATTTATAAGGAAAAAAAAGTGTTTCACTAAAGTTTTAATATTTAAATGAAGTTCATAAAGAATTTCTTACATTATATTTTGCATTATAATTTCTTTCTTCATACTTCTGAAAGGGATTTTGTTTGTAATAACGATTGTATCGATCCTTAGATTTGAACTTTCGAACCTAAAAAAAGTTTTTTCTTTAAATATAAATAATTTTTAATGATAACATGTACATATTTTAGTATTATATAGAGGTAAAACAATGGTTTTTAAAGTTGGACAAAAATAACACGATTTTTTGATATTAATTGTTTTAATTTTTAAAGAAATACACTGGACAAATTAAGTTTTTCTTTTGAGAGCTGGAAATATAAATGAAAACAAATAATTTTAATTTACGAAAAATAAAAAATATTTCAATTACCAATTAGCAACATAAATATTTTGGATTCTTCTCACTGGATTTCTTATAAACTCAATTTTACAGAACAATCCTTTCTTATTCAATTTTCAGTGTAAAAAAAATTCTAACATTTCTATACTATTAACCATTTATGATGATAAAAAAAATTTTAAAAAAAACCTAGGCATCAAAAAGTTAAGATTTATAAAAAATAATTCATATAAAGTTTTAGAAATTAATATCAATATTCTTCACCCATAAAAAAAAAATACAACCATAAGGAAGAAATCTCACCTTTCCTCTATCACGTTCATCCTCATAATCATCTAAAGACTTCCGTTTTTCATAGATCGATTGAGATGAATCTTTGTAATGACTATCTCCTTTCCATGTAGGAACTAAAATAAAAGGAATAATTTCATTACTATTTTCAATAACATAATATCATCCAAATATTGCATTTCTTAAACAGAGAGTTTTAAGAGATGTATTTTAATAACTTAGGAATAATAAAACAATTCTATTTTCTGTTTGGGATTATATAATTAAACACATAAGAGTAACAAGGAAAGTTAACTCATTCCAGTAAAAACTTTTGATTATTTCAATGTATTAAAAACAAAAATTGGCCTGTGCATGAATAAACAAACATTTACAAAAATTCTTTTATATAAATACTTATTTATCACGAATATATACACTTAGGTATACATGTAGACTTTAATCTTTATCCATATTAAAAACAAATTGCAGAACTTTTTCTATTAAAGAAGATCACTCACACTTTTTGGAAACTATTTTGATATTTAATTTTCATGAATAAATGCCATATTTTTTGTGGTTATTTGCTTTTATCTGCTAGCCATGATCCTTGGCAATAGCTCTAGCTCAAATTTTCTATGAAAGTTAACTTTTTCTTAGTACCTGTCATGCTGATTTTACTCCATTCCTCTTGAACTATTTTCTAAAGTTCGTTCAGTGTTCTTGGATGTCCTTTTCCTAAGGTCTGTTTTAATAAACCAAAGACACAAAAGTCAATCAGAGAAGCATCAGGTGATTTTACAGGTATTTCATCTAATTGAATACATTTTATACCTGTTTTTGATCCTTTCTTTGCTAAATAAGTAGCAGTTGATTTAGACTTGTGACTAGAGGCTTTGTCCATTTGAAGCTCAACTTTGTCAATGTCCTTTCCATATATAAGGCTGGAATTTCTTCAATAATTGATTCTAAAATATTCAGTTCATAGAAGAATGAATTAATTTTGTCTTCACTTGAATTTTTTTTTGATTTTTAATTTGACATTGTAACAAAATCCTGCAACTATCATGAATCCCTTTGGGAACTTTTCTATACACTAAAGAAGCCATTTTGTTCGGTCACTGCCGTCAGTTGAGCAATAGAAAATTGATCTTTTATCACAGTCACAAATATACCCATACCTCATTGAGTGTCACCACAAATTTCCACTTTTCAGCAGTAGGTATTTTTTATACAATTTGTTTTTCTTTCAGAAATATGTTTCGGCAAAAGCAGATAAACTTAGAGTTTAAACATCGTTTTAAACTTCAAATCTTAATGAAAGATTTTATTTAGAGTGCCGGAAGACATTTGTAGTTTCGATGCAAAGAATCTTTGTATTGGCAGATTTTCTTTTAGGATCAGTCTTCACTTTCCTGATAGTTGCATGCGTTCAAACAGTCTTAAGATGAGGTTTCGTGGTTATATTTTCATTTTTGCTTTCAGTTACACCTTTTTTCCTTTAAAATTTAATATAATATACATACCTGTGGTTTTTACACTATTTTACAATTTGTTGATATGACTACTTCTCCTAAGAAAGAACAGTTACAAAACCTTTGAGCCATCCAGCAATTTTAAGAGCCATTTTCAAAATAAATCTTATTTTAGAGATTTCAATCAAAAGAAAATATTAGCATATGATTATTCTTAAGTTACCAAAGTTTTATCTTAAAATATAAAAGAGAAAATAAATTATAAAACTTTTCATAAAATGTGAATGATCTTCTGTATAATACACACAGTCAATATTAAAATGACTTCTCAAATTCTTTCGAAGCCTGATGAAAATAAATCCTAATTATGAAAAAAAATCAATTAAAATAGATGCATAATTTTTTTTAAAAAAATCAAGAACATCTTGAAATGTTTAAATTAAAAGTTATAAATATTCTTGTAAGAGATTTCCTTTATACAAAAAAAAAAAAAAAAAAAAAAAAATTCTTCACAGATATGCTTAATGGTTTCAAGCAACAAGTAATTTACAATATTTTATTTTTAAATTCATGATATACAGCCAACTTAAAATATGAGATTCTTTTAAGATGAATATAGATTAGGGCTGGACGATGCATCAATACATCAGTAAACACCGGTGTAAATGCTACATCAAAAAACCAGTGCAGCCAGAAATACCATTTCGATGTACCCATACACCGAAGATTCGATGTAGAGCTGAGCTTCATTCCAATGTAAGTTTGACAAAACCGAGGGAGGAAAAACCAGTTTTGTATCGATTGCGTCTGCAGAAAAACCGAAAACCGAGAGGTGAGAAATGAGCGATTTTCGGTGTCATGTGGGGAATGCTGGAGACAAACATTTGCGCCCGGTCTAATGTAGATGTAGCGATGAGCTTCATTTCGATTTAGGGTTTTCTTAGCTGCTCGACTTCAAACCGATGAAAAATAAATCTATTTGACGTTCATCGAGTATCACGGTGTTCGGTGTTGTGTTGCATCGCTTGTATCAGCACGTGGTGAATAGTTAATTCAGACCAGCGACCGAAGTACAAGTCTGCAGTCCAGAGTGGAAATATTTTGATTTATTTGCAAACATCGCCAACTGTTACTGTCATTAAGGTAAGCATTTTTTATATGTTTTGATTAAAACCTTTCTGTTATTTATGAGAGAGAGAGAGAAAATGTATTACTTACAAAATAATCAATCCCGCAGCAGATGTTTTTTTTAGAGTAATTTTTTTTCTTTCTAAAATTATCACGTCTGTCACATGTGCTTTTTTCAATAAATGAGTTTTATTTTAATATTTAAAGCAAAGTAGATAACTTTATTTTTATAGGAAAAAGTATTTATCAAGGAATTTTGTTTTCGGTTCGGCCCGTAGGCGGTATCAAATGTAATCTTTTTTTGCTAATGTTTTATAATTTTGTGGAACCACAAATTTTTCTAAAGTTTGCCTAAATAAATAAATAATCCGAGCTAAACATTTTCCCAGGCTTCAATTTTTTTACAAATATTATTTTTGATATACTTTATCATAAAAATAATCTTCCGAGTAATTTATTGAGTGTGTTTCCTTTATTTGTAGAGGTACAGTACAGCATCGATAATCCGGCATCGTCATGACCGACTCTATGCCGGAAAATCGATTTTTTCTGATTATGGGTGGTATTGGGTAAAAAAAAAAAAAAAAAAAAAAAAAAAAAAACGGAAATTCGCAAAAATCGATATTTAGTTAATGGAACCTCGAATACTTGATAATAAAGACGGAATTTCTGAAGTATTGAAAATAAAAATACGGTATAAAGTCCGAAATCTGGATGTCTAATATCCCGAATGATCAAATTATTACCAGACATTTTTTTCCAGAGGTAAAGGAAAAAAGGGATATTCTCGCAACATTACAGTGGGTAAAATTGATTTGCTTGTGACATCTGTATACAATAATTATTAATTTAATTCTTTTTGTAGGAATCTCATATGATAAAAGTTGTGTGAATGAAAAAAGATGTCAGTTGCTCATCGAACATTAGAATGTCCAGTATTTTCTCAACTGCTTCCAAAGAAGAAGTCAAAAAGTCGAGTTTGGGAACATTTTGGGTTACCAGCGAATGAAAGTGGACAAATCGTTTCTGAAGATATAGCAGTTTGCAAACTTTGTAGGTCCCCAGTTTTAGCAAAAAGTGGAAGTACATCTAATTTATTTGGTCATCTCAGGCTGCATCATCCATTAAAGTTTTCTGAAGTTTCTAATAAAAATAAAGTAGTCACGGCGACAGTGCAATATTCTCCATTTTGTACTGCTGTTGATGAGTCAATTGATGAGCCGCAACCACGTTCAAACATGGCTGTATCTGAATCCAATCAATTTAACTTTGTTGGCAATCATAGGTATAAAAGACAAAAGTTTATGACTGATTTTCAACGGTTGGATGACCAAGCCTCTAAACGTACTACTGACTCAGTAACAAAATTTTTAGTGTGCACTATGCAGCTATACAACCTTGTTGATAGAAAAGAATTCATAAATATGGTGAAGGTCCTTAACCCTCGTTATAGCTTACCTGGATGAAAGCACTTTACTGCTACAGCAGTTCCAAAACTCTATAATGAAGTCAGGGACAAGATTAGGCAGGAACTATCATTAATTAACAAAGATACAATTTCTGTAACAACTGACTGCTGGACATCTATAGCCAATACACCATACATCACTATTACAGTACATTTTATCACATCAGATGGGCACTGAAATCAGCATGTCTAGCATGTGCACATTTTGATGACGATCACAATGGTAAGAACATTGCTGAAGTTTTGAGGAGTATTTTAAATGATTGGGGCATTGTGATGTCCAGAACATAATGTCAATCACTACTGACAATGGGCATAACATCTTAAAATCAATTGAAGAACTCAATTTAGAGAATGCTCATATATTTCTTGTTTTGCTCACAATATACACATAGGGGTTAATCACTCTTTGGATATTCCTGTATTGAAGAGAGCTATTGCACAGCTTAAAAAGTTGCAAAATGCATTTGCAATGAGTTGGAAGATGAAGAGAGATCTCCACAAAGCCCAAGAGTTACTACAAATGGAGGTAAAAACACTTCCCTCTGCTTGTCCAACTCGATGGAGCACTTTAAAATTAGTGAAACAATTTCTGGAAAATCAGCTGCCAATTTGCAAAACCTTTTAGAGTACTCAAATAAAAAGCATTTGATGCTAGAGGGAAATGAAATTTCAGCCTTAGAAGACTTCACAAGAGCGACTGAGTTATTAGAGGACATAAGTTCCTTGAGCGGCGAACAATATACAACAGCGTCAGCTGTACTACCGTTATAAATGAAAATAAAAAATAATCTTCAAAACAAGGATGAAGACAGTTCGCTACTTAAAAGTATCAAATCAGAAATTTTAGAGTCCCTAAATAAGTATGAATCTCATCCCATGTCATCAAATTTACAGTTATCAACTCTGTGTGATCCAAGATTCCGGCTAAACTTTATAGAGTCTCCCGAAGAAGTAAAGAAATTAGCTGTTGCAAAAATGATGAACATTTATACAACACAGAAGACATCTAATCCTGATAATTTTGAAAATATCGAAACTAGGACAGAAGAACAAAACAAGAAAGGATTGGGTAAATTTTTTGATGTGTTCGGTTCAAACAGTAATTCAGAAAATACAAGGAATCCTTCCCAGGAAGCTGAGAAAGAGCTCAATGAATATTTATCTATGCCAAGAGTTTCATTCGAACATGATCCCCTCGATTGGTGGAAGGTTCACTACGAATCTTTCCCATCTCTGAAAGTTCTAGCCAGAAAATATCTGTGTATTCAGGGTTCAAGTGTGGCCTTGGAAAGAGTTTTCAGTTCAGGTGGAAGCGTTATAATAAGACAAAGAGCTTCCCTTCTCCCTAAGCATGCAAATTTTCCTTAGTCATAATAAAAAATATTTTTTGCATTTTCAAATTGTATAGTACTTTTTTAAATATTTGAATGCCTTTTTTAATTCTTTTACAGGTTCATTTTTATGTTTCGACCTGTTTCTGTTAAATTATCTTTCAAATTGAAAGTGTACCATTTTTAATTATTTCACTTATTAATAATTTTTTATATGGTCAATCATTTTATTTTTTTAATATGTACAGAAAGCGGTGGCACATTTTTTTAAATTTATAAAAGTTTTACATCGCGATACATTGTAACATCACGATGTAAAGTTGCCGATGTATCACGATGTAGAGATGTCTACATCTTCCAGCCCTAATATAGATATATTTCTTTTAAAGAAATCATTGAAGAATTTAATTACCAGGAGCTCCATAGAAGTAGTTAGAATTTTTAGTAAGTTCAGATACCACATCATGAGGACGATATCCCTTTGAATGAGAACTTGATCCAGAACTATAGTCATTTCTTCTGTTATATTTTTCTTAAAAAAAATTAATAAAAACAATTTAAAAATATATACCTTTATAAATATAAATACCAATTTTGATTCATCACAGTTAAAATTTCTTAAGTGACCTGTATAAATTCATAAAACATATAGTCAGAAATAAAAGTTCAGAAAAAGATTCTTTCAAGAAACTAGATGCATAAATTACAATAACACCGATGAGTATAATTTTTAAAGAAATTAATTTTAAGAATAATTTTAAAGAAAATTTGGGCATTTTTAAAAGAGCCTTAATAGAGATAAATACTCTTTTCAACCAAAAGATTTCCAAGACTAATATGTGAAAAACATTAAACCCCAAATAATCAAACAAATCAGCCAAATTTTATCAAGATTTAAAAAGATTCTTTACTGTTACTTAAATTTGTACCACTGATTTTATAATGAAGATTATTTAATCTCCTACAAAACAGAATCATGAAAATTAATGTTGCATTCTTTCACTTAATTTATCAAAGCTTTCAAACAGAAATAATTTAATAATATAAATCATTAAGGAAGTGGGAGGAGGAGGAAATAATTAAAATACCATACCTTTAGATGATGAAACATTATTTGCCATGCTGTCTTTTGTTTTTTCAACCCACTCATACTCCAAACTAGAGCGAGAGCTTCCAGCACTTGAAACACTTTCAGTTTCTCTTGTTTTTCGTTTTTCTTTAGATTTTTCAAATTTGCTAAAGGTTTTATCACAATAGGGGGAAACAGTTTTATTTTTTTGCAAAGTACTGGAATCGCAGCCTGTGCTTTTACTTGTATGTAATGATTCACTTTTCACTTCATGTCCTAATGAATTATATTTTTCGGATGTATTTAAATGTTTATTGTGCAAGCTTACTCCGTTTTTGGGGGAAAGTTTGGATAAGTCTTCTGAGTATTTAACTTTTTTAGGTAATGAATTAAATCTGTTTTCATTGTTGTGAAACTCGGGGGAGTTTTCAGAAATTTTCGTATCAGAGTCATCACATTTCCTTTTGAGAAAGGAATTGTGCTGGTGTTTGGAATTTCTGTCATTGTCGAGAAATGTATTTTCACTTTGAGATTGTTGTTTTCGAAAATCACACTTTTTATTAGTGGATTTCGAATTTGACAATCCATTTTGATCGTCATTAGATGAGGTAGCATCAATGCCATTTTCCTGAGAATTTGAACATGAAATGCTTTTGGTATCTAGGTTAGATGAACAGTAAACACTATTGTTTGATGATAGTGCTGAATATTCAGACTGTTCCTCTGAACTGACCTGAACATTTTCTTTACTAATACAATTTGATTTATTCACAACTGTATCAATTGAAGAATCAGAATTTGTGCTTGTTACATGCCAATCTGTAGTTGAATTTACACTGTTAGAACTAGAGCTTGAGCCATTACATTTTGATACTACAGGAGCATCTGTAACAGTCCAAGATCCAGTAGCTATGACTTTAGAGGGGGTAGGTATTGGGCTATTAGAAAAAGTTGGCGATATTTTACTAATGCTCAAAACAGATCTAGATATTTTTCGTTTAACCTCAATCTTAGGAGAGTTCTCATTAACAGGTTTATTAATTTTTACATGTTTGGCACTCTCTAATTTAGTATCATCAGATATATTGTTTAATGAGCTATTGTTAATTTCAACTTTACATCTACTGTTTTCATTTTCATCAGAGGATTCAGAAGAATCTTTCATATAAGGCACTAATCCAGTGTGATTGTTACTTGCTTTAGAAATATTTTGAGATTGTTTAACTTTTTTCGCAAGAGGTATTACTTCTGATTTATGAATGTCTTGAATATTAGGCATACTTGTACGTATTCCAAAAGATATCCGTTCCCTGTTAAGATTTGGTGACAAAGGTTTCTTATTAATATTCACAGATGAGCAATGCTGATGTTTAATAGTTGGACTTGATTGCTTTGCTTGGTTTCTTTCAGTCAAAGGAGAAGATTTAATGGATGGTGTTTCAGGAATTTTCTTGTAGTTGCATGCTGAAGAGGAATAAAACAACTTATCAAAATTAAAAATTTATTTTGAACATTTAAATAACAAGCTTTGGATTCATAAAAGAAACACATACCTGAATTGTTTCCTTTTATTACAGGACTTCTATTTTCAGCAGATTTCTAAATAGAAACAAATTTGTTAATATATCTATTACATATATATATTAACCCTTTGAATTCTAATGGCACATATGCTGAACCACAAAAGTAAATGGAAATTGCAGTACAGCATATGCAACACAGAATTTAAAAGGTTAACCTATTCTAATATACACTCAAGAGTCAAAACATTATGACCAACCCTACATTTTGCAATGAACTCACCTGGATGACGTGATCAGGTGGAAGTGGTATTTAACTGCTGCTGGAGAGTCTGAAGAATCATTCTTTCACTTACTTCTGGGTGTGATGGGAAAGGCTGCCGATCTAAGCGACTTTGATAGAGGGCAGATTGTAATGGTTCGAAGGCACGGAACAAGTATTTCTGAAACTGCACAACTCCTGGGTTGTTCCCGATCTACAGTTGTTAGTACTTAAGCAAAGTAGATGAATGACGGTGAAACCAGCAGTAGACGACATGGTGTTGGACGTCCACACGCTATCAAAGAAAAAGGTCGTCGGAGACTGTCTCGCATGGTGAAGCAAAACCGGAGTCAGACAGTGGCTCAGCTGACAGCCCAATACAATGCAGGGCCAAGTAGAATAGTATTGGAGCACACTGTTGGATATGGGGCTACGCAGCAAATGTCCCACTCCTGCGCCTTTGCTGACCAAGCGTCCTCACCAATTGCGCTGGGCCTAGGAACATCGCAAGTGGTCCATGGATCACTGGGAGAGAGTTGCCTGGTCAGATGAATCATGGTTTGTCATTCATCACGCCGATGGCCGTGTCAGGATACGCCATCTTCCAGGCGAACCGTTGCTCCCTCAATGAACAGTAGGTCATACACAGGCGGGTGGCGGTGGTATTATGCTTATGGGGACGTTCTCTTAGGCGTCTCTGGGACCCGTGATTGTGGTAGAGCCGACCATGAATGCTACAGGGTATCTGAACATAATTGCAGACCAGTTACACCCTTACATGGCCTCTGTTTTTCCAACTGGAAATGGAATGTTCCAACAGGACAATGCCCCGTGTCACAAGGCTAAAATTGTGTTGTAGTGGTTCCAGGAACATGATGCTGAATTCCAGTTAATGTCGTGGCCACCTAACTTACCGGATCTCAATCCAATACAACACATTTGGGATGTCAGCTCAGAGTTCAAAGACCAACAATTCGCAATATCTCGGATTTGTGTGACCGTTGCTTAAACATCTGGTACAATCTGTCTCCGGCCATCTACCAAGGACTTGTGGCATCCACGCCAAGGCGGGTTGAAGCTGCATTGCGCACCAAAGGTGGGCAACTCGTTATTGACAGGTGGTCATAATGCTTTGGCTCTTGAGTGTAGATCTAATAGTTATTTTACAATAACCCACATTATAAAAAAAGAAAGTTGCAAAGACATCATCTCATAAAATAAAAATTTTTAGCTCTAAGCTTCAGGTTACAATTTCCCTGAACATAAATATATTAGAATGCAACTAAACATTTCATTTCCAAATTTTCACAGCTAAAATCCAAAAATTATATGCATACTATAAAATGAATGAATTCCTTATCAGATTTTAAAATTGAAAAGCTATAAATAGAGAATAAAAATATACCTTCATTGGTGGATTTGGAGATGGTTCTGCTTTTATGTAAAACAGAACATAAGCACCTTGATTGAGGACTTGTGTCAAACTAACCTGGTGAACCTACAATTGAAAAGAAAATTTTTTATTGTGAGATACAGAAATATGGATTACATTCAAATGAAAACATGACTGAATATTTTTTTAAGCATTTAAATAAATCAATAACTAGTTTACAGACATCACATAATTCTAGAAAGCATTATTATATATTTATTATATTCACATGATGTCATACTAGAAGCAACACAAGAAATATTGACAATTAGACCTCATGCAAGAGCTGCTACTCCTATCTTGACTTGCATATTTAATATAAGGACTCTGAGCCTTGATGGATTAAACCTATCACATAACAGGTTTTTGACATAATCAAAAATTATCACTGTTTGAACAAAACACTGATGACCATGAACTTAAGATTATGCCTTTTTCTAGTGGTAACATGAAATTAGAGACAAATTTCATGACATTAGAAAAATTAATTTGATATTTTGAAAAAATTAATAATTTTTCACTTTTTTAAATACATTACATACACACACAATATATATTTCTATAAAAATCCAAAGACTTTTAATAAATACCCTTTGGTCATCCATGATATACCAAAATCCATTTGAATTTTTAACATAACAGTAATAATGACCCGAATTGCAACTAGGACCTGAGTGAACAAGGACAGCATTCAAACGATACCAAACAGGATCACCCTAAAATATAACAAACATATTCATTAGAAAAGATTAATATACAAATATATGTTCGGATTTTAAAAGTCAATTTTACCTTGGGATCTGACATGAATGGTCGAAGGTTCAGTTTTTCTGGATAAGTGATTTGTTTCGTTATCTTGCCACCAAACGAACGATTATAATCAAATCTATAAACAAATTAAAAAAAATTTATATTTCCACAGATTTTTATACATATATTTATTAATCAGCTTTTTTTAAAGGAAAGTACCCCAAACAAATTTTTATAAAGTAGTTTTTCTCTATGATGTAAAATTTTTTCATTTTTTGATATACATAAATCAATATCCTGGAAGTAAATTATTTAAATGCTACCATAATTAATACAAGGGATATGGAAGCAAAATTAAAGTTTGAAACCAATACAATGTGAAAACACTATACCTTTTTAACTGGAAAGTTGCTACATTAGGAGCTCTATATACTGTAAATTTCTTTTGGGCAGTGACTTTCATTTTGCATTTAGGACACTTGTAAGAATTTTCTTGCTCCAAAATTTCTGGCTGGGTGAATTTCTCCAATGCTTTTTCTAAGCTTAACACATTTTGCTACAGGGGGAAAAATTATTGACAATTAATTTAGTAATAAGTTACCTTTGAGATAATTTAACTTTTATGCATATTACTTTATTAGCTAAACTTGCAATTAGTTACAACATTTTTACAGCTATTTTCACTTTATGAAAATACCAGTGAATATTTATTTTCTTTCAAGAAAATTTTCTATTTTTTAATGATTTAAAAGCACATTATTGAACCATATTATAATTTTGACAGGCAGCAGATTTCATAAGCTGTGCATGTTTTTGAACTGTGAAATATTAATATTACATTAAAAAAACTTTTTTCACATGAAACATGTTTAACTGCATTGAGCCTTTTCACATTATTTAATAGAACTATTAAAGAAATAAACAACATTTAATGATTCTGAATAAATGAAAAACACCTCTTAAAAAAATCAGAATTTTACCTTTATATCTAAGATGAAATCCATGAAATGATCAAATGTGTTGCTCTTTTCTTTACACCTCAAGCAAACAACTGAAATAAATAAAATCCATACATAAAAGAAATATTTAGTAAAGTTTTTAGCATCAAATATTTAATTATAACTTTTATTATATAAGAAATCTTTTATATCAAACTAAAAATCATGTATGATTTTGAAATATTATAAGGACCACAATCAAGAAAGTAAACATACTGCTTTAAATTCTACCTTGGACCCATTTCTCATTTTAACTCATCATTAATCAAAATATACTTTTCAATATTTATGGCTCACAAATTAACTCTGCATTTGATTTCAGATTAATACAATTCTCATTTTGAAATTTTCACAGAAGTTTCTTAAATTTTATTTGTTTAATTTCAATTATATGTACCCTAAATTCAAGATTCCACCCAGCCTTAGGAATTCATAGTTATAAATTCAGTGGGGAGGGAAAGGGAAAAAACTACACCATTTTTTAAAAATTTCTGAGCAATATTAATAATTTTGAAGAAAATTAATATATGGAAATTATGAGAATCATTAGATATGGAAGCAGATTTTATGACTAAATTTAGGAATCCAAAAAATAAAAATTCAGTTGATTTGGAAAAAATAAAATTTAAACATTATGTATTGAGCCAAATCATAAAAATATCTTCTTTATGCCATCGTTTTAATTTGAAGAATTTTATTTTATAAAATAGCTAAATCAAAAAAACTAATAAAGGAAATGCGCTATTTAGGAAAATTCTGTAACAGTATCAGTGACAAAGTATAACTATAAAAGGTGTGACCCAATGTAATAAAGGGACACGCGGGGAATGGTTTTTTTTAACTAAGTCCACTATTTAATTAAACACATTTATTGGACAAAACAAACATTAATATACATAACTAGAGAACTGATTACAATTAAAAGGGATCGGAACGCATGCTCATACGTCCGTACAGTTTGGAAGCTAGGCCATCACTGGAGATAGTTCAAGCCACTAGAGGGCGTGAGTCTTTCTGCTGTTTATATGCGAGGAAGGGGGTTACAATCTCCCCCTATGGATCCGACGACGTCCCGGCGAGGAGACAGAATCAGAATGAGCTTTTTTAGTAGTAGCTCTTGTTGAGGGATGGATGTTTTTGCTGGGAATGACTGTTGAAGCAGTTGACGGACTTGGAATGTTTATTTTGTGTATGCAATGTGGACGCAATTTTTTGTGGTCGGTGCTTCTTCTACGACCAGGGTGGTCTATACATTTTCTTATGACAGGAATTTTTGTTTGCCAGGGTGGCACTTCTTTCATGACCAGGGTGGTCCATACACTTTTCCTATGACAGGAATCTTTGATTACCAGGGCGGCACTTCTTCCGAGACCAGAGTGGTCTATATAATTTTCCTATGACAGGAATTTTTTATTGCCAGGGCGGCACTTCATACAAGACCAGGGTGGTCAATACACTTTTCTATGGGAGTCGTTGCTAATGGAAGAGATGATCCAAAAATGGTGGGGGCCCTCCCCCTGTTTGGAAACATGTTTCAAACTTTTTCCACACAGTATTAATAACAAATTTATACTTTGAATTTAAAATTTTACTTGACAAATATTGTTAATAAAATAAGAGTACAGTATTATGTGACATAAAAGAATATCTCAATTTCTTACAGAATACAATTCGAAATTTTTTTTCATGAATCACCCCCCCCCCCCCAAAATAAAATATATTTGTTCAAATCACTTTCAATAAAAAAAATCAAAGTAAAAATGCTATATTAAAGTTTTAAATAATAATAAAATATATCAAAATGATCTGAAACACTTGTGAAATAATTGATACATCAATTAAGAAGGAAAAAAATCACATACTCAAAAGTAAAAGTTCTACTTAGACCAAACAAATGTCTGATTTATATTCAAAAAGAAAACCAAATGATTCCAGAAATAAAAACATTGCACAGAACTCAAGAATTATAATGAATATTTCGCAAACAACCTTGAACTGTTTCTCTTCTGCCTATTTTATTAATTTTTGCTTACTCAGCATAACACATTTTCGTAAATGAATCATAGGTCACAGGAGATAAATATATTCTTTTTATTAACCACCAAATATTATTAACTGACAGAGAAAATTTAGGATTAATCTTTTAAAAAGTAACCCACATTTTATACTAAAATTATACACATAAATGAATATTTTATTCAAAATAGCACATAATAACACAAAAAGAAGTTTTATAGCATTAATAATTTCAAACAAAAATTGTAATCATGTAAAGAAAAGAGAATACAGAAATATTTCGTTTCATGTTCTCACTTCAGCGTTTGAATTAGAACAGGACGTTCTTTATCCAATTTGCTTTTGGGCATGCAATATTAATAGTATTATATAAGGTAAAATATTTGCAATAAAATTCAAAATAAAAAGATTTACTTGCTCTTCAGTTGAAGATTAATCCAAACATTCTGTGGGTGAGAATGGAAGATAAGCTAACCTGAAAATTGATACCGAGCAACGGACAAGCCTCCTAAAACTTATTACACGTTGGGCGCCAAATTATAAGAGGTGTGACCCAATGTAATAAAGGGACACGCGAGGAATGGTTTTTTTAAAAAACTAAGTCCACTATTTAATTAAACACATTTATTGGACAAAACAAACATTAAAATACATAACTAGAGAACTGATTACAATTAAAAGCAATCGGAACGCATGCTCATACATCCGTACAGTTTGGAAGCTAGGCCATCACTGGAGATAGTTCAAGCTGCTAGAGGGCGTGAGTCTTTCTGCTGCTTATATGTGAGGAGGGGGGTTACATAACAAATTTTAAATACAAAAAAGGATTAGGCAAGTTTTTTTTTTGTAAACTAAAATTTAATCTCTTAACTTTTCATAATACTGGCCCCCGGATAATTTAGAAATTTCTAGACAACTTGCAGTAATGTACAATCTTCTAAACAATGTCAAAAGGTGTTTTACAGCAATTTAATTTTTGTTTATAGTTAAAAGAATTACATAGCCATATTAGATGAATAGGATAGATACTATCTTTGAATAATGTTGCTGTTGGGTATGAACTAGCATGCAAATACTTTGTCACAACAAAATTAAAAATTTTTTTTTGTTCACCTAATTTTTTTTGGAGATTAACTCTTCCAAATTACAGTTTCTATTCTATAGTTTTATGAATGTATAACCTTAAATAGCTATTGAACATTTTAGATCAGTAATTTTAAACAATAACCTGAGCATCTTTCATCTTTAAATGCTTGTTACCAAAGTTATTCAAGCCACTGTAAACTGCTTTCAAGAAACCGCCTATTTGCAAAATTTCATACACTTCTATTTTACCAAGCTTAAAGCAATGATTATAAAACCGATCCGCAAAACTCATTTTACTGATTTATACACTACCCTATAAGAAATTTACACCAATAGATATTCGTAAGTTTTCCATAAATTCAATATTATATGCTTTTTTCAAATTATTTCTTAAATCACTGTTTGTATATTAAATACAATATAAACATAAGTATTAGAAAAAGTAAGCTTTATAATTATTAAAAAGAGACATAAAAACATTATCAATACTATTTTAAATATTACTTTACATACTTTAAATTAAATACTTCCTTTTTGTTACATTTATTAACCAACATAGAGCTAATGTTTTTGCTACCAATTTACTGTACCTGACTATTTAAAAATATATTACAACGACATTTCAGATACAATTCATATTGGATTAAAATAAAAATCAGACAAAAATTAAGTAATATTTTATCAATTGATTGAAGTATTACAGTAATACACACATAATCAGAAATTCTAGAAATAATTTCAATGGAATCAAATTATTAAAAATTATATAACAGTTATAAAACTGCAATGTTCATCTAAAGAATTGTATTTTCATAATTTCACTTTCTTGGAATATATATTTTGGGTCATGATTTCTGTTCTGAATTTTTGCACAAGGTATTAAGGTATTTTAAAAGGTATTTTTGAGTTTGACAGTATAGTAATTTTACAATGAAAGGAATCACAGAGGGTTACATTTTTTAGACAGAACAAGAAAAATCATGAATATATATATAATATGAAAATATCACATTAATAGCTACAATTGCACTTTCGGATAATTTTATTTAAAAAAAATTCTCTTAGTTATTAACCCTCTAGCTGCCTAGTTATTTTATCAAATTATGTTCAAAAATTGCGTATTTTTTTTCTTGCTATGTATTTGAAATTTACATATTAAATCTACATTTTAAAGTTAAAATATACAAAAAAAATTGTAAAATAGTTTTTATTTTAAAATATAGAATTAGATCATAAAAATATTAACTTAAAAACATAAATATGAACAGCACGGGCTGCACAGCTAAATAGTCAGAAAAAATGCATACCCACGGAAATCGCAGAATACACAAATTTTGCTATATCAACGTTGCACGTGGAAATCGCGGGACGAGCAGCGAGAGGGTTAAAAATAAAAATTATCAATTTCAGGAAACACTACATTTAATTTAAGAAGTCAAATTATAATTTAACTTGAATTTGTAATTACAGAAGAAATACTATCAGATTAAAAAAAAAAGTGGAGCATATTGAAAAATCTTTTATTGTAGAAATTTATCAAATTTTTATTATAGTACCTTATATTTGAAGTTTTAATAAGTATTGAAATATTTATCTAACCTTGACTTCTATGATATCCTCCAAATATCCGATTAATAACAGTTGTTTCTTTACTGGCAGGATCTAGCCTAATAATAAGAAAAATAATTATGAACACAATACAGAAGTCAATAAAGTTATGAAAATACATAGACTTAAAATTATTTACTTGGAACAATTATTGTTTTGTGAAAGACAAGATTTCCATAGATTATCAATCACATAACGGAGAAATTCATGAGCATCTTCCTGGCGCCCAAATTGGAAGTGTTTTGCAATCACTGAAACAAAAATTAATACTTTACAATTATATGATTTTTAAACAAGGAATATATATGATTCTATATTTAAAAAAAATTCAATTTTGTATATGATTTTAAGATTGAATTATAATGTGATAATTTTGTATGTTAAACTTTTAGGGATGTCCGATGCTACAATTGGCAGATACTTGAAAACCTGACTCTTGAAATGTAAATAGCATTACAGTTAACCACATTGAAGGATTAAAATAATTAATTGGAAGGAAGCGAGTTGGATTTCAGCTTCAGGGTTATAACCTATTATCAGCCTTCAATAAATATAGTTATGTATTATATATAAAACTCTTGCTTTAGAAAAATACAAGAAGAAAAAAAGTTTAGAGATATTGCCAAAATGTGCAAGATATTACACAAGTTCATTTATTTACAAAAAAGGGACACACACACACAAAAGACCTAAATTTACAATATTTTGCATGGTTGCAAGCCTTTGTTGGAGATCCTGCATTTTTTTTATTAGTGCTACGCTAATGGAAGAATATCCTAAATTATACATTACAAAATTCTATTTAGCATGTAAGCACATATAGAAATCTAAAACTTTTATAAACTACTCTAAAACCATGGCAGTTTTTACAGAATTTTTTTAACACTGTACCCAGATAATCTATACTAATAAAAGAAAGAGTTTCTGTGTTTCAGCTGTTCCGGCGAAATTAAGCAACTCAGAAGTATGAAACTTGGCATGTAGAAGCTATAGGTCGTTATGCTATTAACCTCAAAGAGTTTTTTTCGAAATTCGCTTTAGATTTTTTTAAAATTTAATTTTTATGCGATTTTTCAGTTAAACGGCGATATGACGTCATCAGCCATGCAAAGTCTTAACTTTGCGAAAATTAATGTTTCGAGCTGTTTTGGGGGAAATTTCAGCACATTTTACAGTAAATTTACTTATTTATGGTTGTATTTATTCGTTTTTTTAACTCTTAGTGGAGGAATTACATTTGTTTTTCGAAAAAATCATCCTAAAAAAATGTTTCTTCTAAATTTTATTTTTCTGATTGGCAACACTAATTTGATAACAGTTGGAAAATGCATTGGTTTTCCAGCTAAGCCTATTATGTATTTTTTTAATAACTAAATTAAATTCCTTATACACTTTTGTTTTGCTTATATTTTGAATGATTATTCTGAATCATTTCTGGGTTTAGATTTAATTTTGTTGTTTCTTTTTCAGCTTAAAAATTTCTGGATTTGTGTGTAGCCAATTGTATTTCTATTGTAATTTCTGTTTTGGTTTAAGGCAGCGTCACATTTATTATTCTTTTTTCATTTTGACCTTTACATGTATTCATTTGATTCTTCTGTATTGTTTCTGGTTTTAGATTAAACTGTGTCATTTATCTTCCAGAATTTCTGATTTTTTTTGTGGTCAGAGGTTTTATGTTATAATTTTTTTTACAGTAATTCTAAATTGAATTGGTTTAATATGCATTTTTATGGTTTTCAGTTGTTAATGTTGATTGTTTAGATGTTTGTTTAAATGTTGGGTTTACTATTTTAGGTTAAGTGCCACGTTTATTTTATGAACTACCATTAGAGGTAATTATTTTCAATTGTAATGTTTCAATTGTTATACAATGACCCAAGTATACGAGCTGTTGAATTTTAGGTATGATACATCCCCTTGCCAAGTTGACCCAAATGATGGTGATGGCTTCTGTCCCTTCAGTTCAATTTCTTATTTGTTGTGTGCAATCCAGCATTATTGTTCGATGGGCTCTTCATTTATTATCAACAACTGGAATAGATTTAAGGTATTTACACTTGATCATGAATTGAACTACTCATCTGGCCAAGCGTATAAAACTGCTATGTTGAACCCTAGGACTTACTACTCCGCTTCTGAGTTACAGGCTGTCTGAACTCTGTTCTTTCGGTTTCCAGATTTTTCATAAGGAATATCTTTTTGCTGTCTTTTGGTGAGAATTTTCAAACTGTTAAAAACATGAGGTTCAGTGGCAAAAACTTGGAGTGGTGGACACTTTGATGCCTATGTGCTTGTTTCTTATAATGAATCGAAAATTTTGAAAGCAACACTTAAGTAGTTAGAAATTCTTAAGCTGTGAAAGAAATTACTATATTAAATCTAAAACCAGAAACAGTACAGAAGAATCAAATGTATACATATAAAGGTCAAAATGAAAATAGAATAATAAACCTGACACAGCCTTAAATCAAAATAGGTACTACAATATGAATACAATTGACTACATACAAAATAAATCAAAAATTTTTAAGCTGAAAAGAAATGACAGAATTAAATCTATACCCAGAAATGGTTCGGAATAATCATACCAAAAATAAGGTAAAACAATGTATATTAAACTAATTTAGTTATTAAACAATATATAACATGTTTAGCTGGAAGACCCATGCATCTTCTTATCAGAATACAGTCTTAACTGTTTGGGTCCTAAGCAGTACTAACAAAAATTCCTGCGTGTTTTTATATTAAAAAAAAATTAGTCAGATTTTGGTGGATATAGCGTGATTTGGTTAGTGCCAATTTGGCTGTGGTGATGCTAATATGTAAGAATACAAAGCCCAATACAAATTTTTATTTATATATGAGGTTTTCTTTTTGTTAAACTGAAATTAGTGATACTATCAATATACAGTTGTACTTAGGTTATGTATAGCGTGAAACTAAGTCATCACCTGAATATCAGTACATTTCAGCGGTACTTCCAACTGCATAGCATGACCATTTGTCAAAAAAATAAGTATTTATGTATTATCGCAACCTATGATGGCATTATATGAAACAAAACACATGGTTGTCAATTCAGTGCGGACAACACATAAGAAATCACAGTTGTCAACTTGACGAGTTATTAATAGAGTTGGCAATAATACATAAGTACCAAAAAATCTTCCTATGATATTTCAGTTCTTACAAATGATCGCAACCTATTAGAGACATTACATGAAACAAAACACATAGTTGCCAATTTAATGCATACAACACGTGAAATCAGCGTTGCCAACTTGGCGAGTAATTTTGAACAGTGGTATTGGTCAATAAAATTTTAAGTACGTACATTTCCTTCTGTTGAAAATGGGTACTGCTTTTCCTGATACTAACATATTAGAGTCACCACAGTCAAAGTGGCTCTTTTTTCACCAAAATTTGATTTTTTTCCATATAAGACACATAAGAATGTTATTTTGATATTGTGGTGCAAATTTTGCTATGATAACGCCAATACATAAGTACCCTTTTCCTTTATTGGTAGGTTCCATATTTTTCCATTGTAACAAAAAAAGTAGAAAATGACACTCAATTGAAACTAATTGAGATCAACAGATTGTCAATATTGTGATTTTAAGTTAGAATTTCTATTCACATATGAGATTTTGCTTATGGTAGTTTAATCAAATCTTTATTTATCTTTTGGTGTGAATTAATATTATAATTTCTATACTATGTGTAAGGTTACTTTTATATTTATTTGTTTCTTTTATTTCAATTTTAAATATTTAAGATTTTCTGTTATGTGTTTTTTTGTTGTTGTTCAAAACTGTTTATGGCAATTTTATCAAAATTAAGGCTTACTTTTTCTATTTTAGATAACGTTTTAATTTAAATGATGTTATAATTCCTATCTCAGTGTCACAGTTTTATTTTTCTGAACTATCCTCTTCTTGCGTATCATTGTTGGTACAGTAATTATGTGATACAAAGACTCGAAAAGTCCATTTTTCAGCCAAACAATAATTTGTGAGACCTTTTATAAACAGAATCATAGATCATGATTACCTATTCATGACACAAATATCAAAGGGGTTTTTTTTTACAATCAATGAAACTACACCTTCACTTCTTACCAGAATTTTTTTTTTGTCATGTCCATTTGTTCACAAAAAAAAATATCTGTTAGAAAAATTATGGATGAACACTGAAACTATGGATGCGATTAAATGCTCAAAGTGATTTTCCTTCTGACAATTAGTTCTCCATACTGATTGTATATATACACATTCATTGTATATATTTTTTACATATAAATGTTACATGTTTTACATATCTATGCCAATTTCTGTCGTTGAAAATAAATATTCATCCTTCCTAATAATAATTCTTCCTTCATCGGCATATTCAATATTTTGTTCAATGTAGAAAATATTGCTCAGATTTTGTATAACAGAAAGAAAATGACACTGAATTCAAACTAATTGCTATTAACATGTTGGTAATATCGTGAAGATAATGCTTCCTATTTATGAGAAACCAGAATGTACCATGTTTTTTTGTGTATTGCTGTTTTTTGCTTTTTGGTCCCTATGACCAAAAAGAACTCATTTTTGTTTTAAATGAAAAAAAAAAAAATCATAAATTTTCTTTTTTACAAAAAGCTATTTGCTGAAACTATGATAAGGTGACCTTGAAATAATATTTTCTTTTTAATTCAATTTTGACCAGATTTTTCGTCATGACTTAACTTTGCTTCTGGCAATCTTGCAAATCAGAAAACTGTTTCATTTGTGATTGTAAAAATGTTTGCACAGAAAAAGGATGCACCTTGAAAAGATTTTCTCATATTTCCCTCTGGATTTCTTTAAAATTCAGTGTTGAAATGATTTTACGTCTCATGCTATCATGGTTTAATGTTGCTTCTGATAATCTGTTCCTCACAGTTTCTTGGAGATCATATGCATATTTTATGTTATACTGTCCATATACAATATGTATATTTCAATTGTCGTTGTAGTTATTTATCATTGTATGTGCTCATTCTTTTGCTCTTTGCAATCAAATTATAGTTTTTAATAGAAATATATTGCAAAAAAGTATTGTTTCAATAATTAATTTTTTAGCAAACATGGTTCATTCAGTACTGTTGTTGGTTCTGAACTATTTCAATGGGGACCTGCTTTAGGTAAATTTTGATTTTAGTTCATACTAATTAAATGTTTTTAGTATTGAATTACATCTAATACTGTATATTAGATGTATTACAGAGATGTTAGATAGTATTATATGAGGTATGGGTGCAATGCTAATTTAATTTTTTTCAGTAGAAGGCTTCCTAATATTTCTTATTTATGATAGCATTTAGTGAATCAGTTTATCATTAATTTTTCCTTTCAGTTCATCTATTGCAGGTTATTTCACCCATAGCAGAAACTTTCTACTGCTATCACTTATCAGTAATTTTTATTTATTTTTGCATTTATTCATATATATTTATTCTTTAGCTTGATAATTTTCTCTCTTACATTGAAATATTTGTTTAATTATTATTTACTTTGAGGCCAAATTGAAATTTGCTTAAAATTATTTCTAATGTAAACATTCATTTGAAAAAAAAAATATTTTTAATTTTTGGTTATACTACTTTTTATAGAGGGTTTTACCCTCACTAAAAATATTATAATTCTAATAATAGATAAATTTTTGTTTTTAAAACTTAACCCGTGCAAAAAACGGGCATTTCAGCTAGTTTTTTCTAAATTAAAAAAAATGTAAATAAATAATACATATGTTCTGAGTTTGAAAGAGAATGAAACATCCTATGACTGGCTTTTAAGGGACTTAATATAAACTGGCATCTGAATCTTCAAGTTCTTTCCATCAGAAGTGCTTTTAAAAAGTTCTGTGAATTTGTTGTAAATATTTGTAATCCTTCATAACCTCAAAAGATTTTTTCCTTCATTCCTTTGTAATGTGTAATTAATACTTACTTCTGCGAGCCTTGTGTGATACTTTGTGGTGCACAGGGTTTTTATAATTGTTTTCAATAAAAAAAAATAGTAATTACACACAAATTAAAAAAAGATTAGCTACAAACTACGAATTTCATTCCTTACAATAAATAAATCTGACTCAAAAATACTCTTCCATTCTCCTTCACACCAGGAAATATAAATTAATCTAAGTATTTTTTTTATATTAAAAAAAAAACATTCATGTTTTCATATTCCTATTAATCAGGAACATATATATCACTATACTTATAATAAAACTATATAAAAAGAAAATAAATTTCTACAATTTTCTTTAACTTACATTTTAATCTTTGGTATACATCAACAGGTTTTATCACATCTCCTGTTTTACCAATTGCTCTTTTAATATGCTTTTGAAGAACACACATCATACAGAAGCCAGTTACAGTACCTATAAAAGATATCTCAAAATAAGATTTCAACAATACATAAGATACACAACAATAAGATTTAAAAAAAAATTAAACTAAAAATTCAAAGTGTTTTGAGCCATGAAAATCAAAACTCTATGACAAATGTCCATTAAAGTAACAAACAAATAATTTATTATAATTTATTTCTAAAACCATTGCTTGAACATACCAGTTAAGGCAAAAATATAAATTATACAACTTTCCCATTCGATTAATTTTGCTATTTCTGAAGGAAGCCAGAGTTGACAAGTTTTACAATAATGTTAATAACAAATTTTGTCCAATAATATACAGACCTCATGATTTTATAGCATGTTAAGTGTTTCTATATTTCAGAGCAGTCCAGTTGGAAGTGTATCTTGCTGCCACGCCACAGGTTCAGGGTTCAAACCCTGGGTTGGGCAAGGTCGACTCAGCCTTTTGTCCTTTCAGTGGGTCGATAAATGAGTACCAAACTTGTTTGGGAACTAAACACTGGGGATTTTTGCCATAGGACTGACCATCTGCTCATGCACCTTAACACCCAGGGTCTCATAAATTGAGATGGACACAGCAGGCCTTGGCCCTCCATGGGCTGTTGCACCACTGAGTTTAGTTTATATTTCAGTACAAGATTTAGTATTCAAACAAAATTATATTCAAAGTTACTTTCTAATGCAAAATAAAATGCATAACGAATTTAACCATGGCAACAAGTAAATCATTTATAATATATATTGGAAGTATAAAGTATTCCTAATTGGCCAAATCACTTACTCAGGAAACATTTAAAAATTTAGTCAAAGAACAGTTCCCGGTCATAAAACCAGTCTTAATCATAAAATTTTCTGATATGCAATATTGTAATTAGATACATTTGAAATAATTATACAACATTAGTCTACAGGGATTTCTTTACAAATTTTATTTTTACTGAATGTGATGGAATTCTTTGGTAAAATATAAACAAGATTGATTTCTGTAGTGTTAAATATTTGTTAGAAACTTGCTTTTATTTATTTAATTAATATATATAAGATTCTATATACATTGGGATGAATGGCTAGGTAATTTTAAGTCACAGTTCAAGTAATGATAGCATTCAAGGAGGTATTTATGTCAAACGTATCTTCAGGTCTGTTGAATTTAATGCATAACGAACGTTGTTATACAATATAATGGTCTTTAATGGAACTAAGTATTAAAAATTCAACAAACCAGTTTCGATTTATTTAGCAAATTTTATATCAAACATTAAAAAAAATTGTTTTCCTTCCTTTTAATTTCACTTTGTGAAGGTAAAACGTGTTTATAAATAATACAGTAATAAAGAATCTAACAATCCCATTTACATTAAAAATGCTTTTTATCTGGATTCAATAAGTTGTTCAATTTCAAGATGGATTTAAAAATTTATAATTTAGATCAAAAAAAATTTTACATTATATATTTCAGATATAACATTGAATCAAAAAATAAAATATTCACACCACATCAAGCAAATTACTGATTTAAAAAATATATATACATATACTGTATTTACTCGAATCTAAGGCATACCCCAAATTCTCCATGCAAGTGGCCAGAAGGCTACATTCTTCCTTTTGAAAGGAATGGAAACTAAATTTCCTCCATCCAACAAATGTTTTGCCTTTGATTCTAAGCGGCGCCCGATTTTCAGTAGCATTAGCACAGGAAAAATAGAGTCTTAGATTCAAGTAAATACGGTAGTTTTTAATAAGATAAAAGTATCAACATATTTACATAGCTTATATAACAAGATTCCATACTCACATTTTAATGAGTGATCATTATCATGTAAAAGATAATTTGCAAGAGGAGGACAATACGTCAAACACTGGATAACTGTATTCATAAAACAAGTATTTCCTAAATTATTCAAACCAGCTCCTATTTTATGTATCTGCTTCCACTCTAGATGAATTTTCCCTGTATACAATTGAACTTTTGGAACAGGTATTCCATCTTCAATCTTTTCTTTATTGCCGTTTAAAGTTACATATGAATTATCTACATAAAGGGAAAAAAAAATAAAACTTCAAATTTCTCATAAAATGAATTTTTTCCTCAAATATTTAATTTTCTTTTAAGAAATTTTATATATAATTAATGACAAACATTAAAAACATTTTTTTTTTAAACACAGAAATAATTTGTACTAACTGAAAGTGTTTCTGTTTTGATCAACGCAACTTTTCTGCTTCTTTTGCCCATTACAGACAGTTTCATTTCCACCAATTTTACAAAGGTATTTTCCTGGAATTCCAGTACCTGTAGAAGGTTTCTTTACTTCAGTCACAGAAAAATCTATGTTGCCCAGAAGTAAAGATGACCGAGAACCATTAGCAATCTGCAAAACAAATGAATTATAACACATTGATATGCACAAAGTATTAAGGACCTTATAAATAAAAATGTTTTAAAGAAAATTATATTTTAAAAGGGTATGCAACTTCAAACTAGTTTTCCTTTTTAAAAGAGTTGCAAGCAAATATATACAAAAATTTACCACTATTTTTTAAAAAAAAGTATTTTGTTAATTTATTATAGCATTAAGAAAACTAAACTCAGTGATGCAACAACCCATGAGGGCCAAGGCCTACAATGCCATCTCAGTTTCATAACCTTGGGTAACCAAGATGCATGAGCTGATGTTCAGGTCAGGTGGTAAATCTGACACAAAACCTGCAGTATTTAGTTCCCCAAGCTGGCTTGGTATTCATTTATCGATCTACTAAAAGGAAGAAAGAATGAGTTGACATTGCCCAGCCAAGGGTTGCATTAAGATTAGGTTGAAAAAAAAAAGGAAATAGAATGAATCCAGATTAGCATTTTTAAGAAATTTATTTCCGACAGATTTGAACTACATTTAAAATGAAGATGATACAATATATAGGTAACGCTCTAGTGATAGGGTTTGCTATTATACTAACAGCCATCTTCCTTTGACCAATTCATTTTGATACACTCCATTTTTATCATTTATCTTTATGGAAAAATATTATAAGATTATAAAAATGCATGCATGCTGAAAAGGATTCTGTTTTTTAATTTCTTTATATACATCATTCTTAAAAATTTATTTTAACAGTAAAAACAGGTATTTTTTTATTTTTCGAAGAAGAGTATTTACCATATTAACTTTAGGGTTTATCAAATTACAATATTCAATTGAAGGAATGAATAAATATTTTTCTTTAAATGTTTTATGAACAATGCACTTAAAATTAATAGATATAAAATGATTTAAAAAAAATTCAAATTTATAAATATATATAATTGAAATAATTATTGAATTGATCACACTCTTCTATTTAGGATATGAAATTCTTAAACCATAAATTTTTAAAAATATTTAATTAATGGAAATTTATTAAAATTATGTGAAATTATAAATTAAAATCTTAAATATATTCAACCAACCTTTTGAGTAAGGGAGTCTTTATCAGTAACAAAATTCCCATTAATGTTCTTAGCAATTGCAGAATTCATCATTGCTATATAAATGTCATATCAATCCAAGCTATGTTTATTTAAACTTGTTTAAATAGTCTTTTCCTCAATATTCTCTCCAAGCTTATGCAGGTTGATCTACATAATTAAAAAAAATCATGATACAATAAATCTCTTACTTTTACATCTTACTTAAATAAAATAACTAGTTAATTAGAAACAATTTATAAAAACATCTTAATAGTTAAAACTATCAAGTTTTACTTTAAGGTTTCATATTAATGATAATGAAATATTTATTCAGTAAGTATGTACATATATGAACAACCCTTTTAATGTCTTTCTTAATTTGAATGATATTCCTTTTATTGGCAAACTTTTACCCCACTGACCTTTCTCCAACTCCGGATACACCAACGAATCGCAGTTCCCTGATTGGACGAGTGCACTGTGCCCCTAACCAGCTTATATACCCCTCATTTTTCCACCACTACCAGCCGGGTTCTCCCGGTCACCGAGCTTGCTGATCTGACAATAACGACTAAGTTGACCAAACGCTAGCCTCCGGTCTCGGAGTTAGCCGCGGTCGACACAGCCTTTTTCACACTAGTATTTACACACCCCAACGCAAACAAAATTAGCTCCAGCATTTTTCTTAATTTTATTATTTCTATAGGTCGCAATCTAATGTATTTTATTATTTTTAACTGTTTTCTTTATTTTCTTCACTTTAATATTTTTCTCACCACCCACTAATCATGGCAAGTGAATATAACAATGCTTAACTAAAACACAAGATAAGGGATTAAGACCTCATCAGAGATCAAGTGCTCCATCGACCATTCTACCGCAAACACTTTTATCTTTTAATAAATTTAAGAATTCAAGGTATACTTAACAAGACAGTCTATCTTGTCAGTTTTTAAGATGTAAAGTTTATTATCCAATACATATATATATATGATTATACAAATTTTCTACTTTTAAGAGCTAAAAATTATTCAATTTCTTTGTTCATTTTAAGTTTCATTTCTAACAGAGCAACATTTGTCTTTTTAAGAAACTGCAAATGTAACATTATTTTCTTAAACTTTATAATCGTTCCTATTCAAAATCAAAATTAACCATAGCTAAAATAAAAATATTTCTTTAATAACAGCTCTACTTTTATGATGTAAAAGGAAATTATCTAATTTTGATATCATTAGAATATAGCAGGACTGTACATTTATCTGTTAAAAAGGGGGGAAATACTTTATTATACATATATTTTGAAGAAAAAAAAAGGGAATGAAATGGAAAAATAACAAGGAAAAAAATGGGGATTCTCAGATAATTTTTAGTCACAAATGAAATTCCAATATTATTTATATTCACATTCAAAATATTTGATTTTATGAAAGTATAGAGTGCAGGCATTAAATTTTTTTAGCTCACTCTTTTGAAGAAGAGATTACTCCATTCATAAAGGTTATTAGGAAAACAACACAGTCATGTAACATTAAATATAAATCTTGATAGCAAATACAAGTTGCTCAGAAAACAACTGAAGGATTATACCAGAAAATATCACTTCAGAAATAGCGAATGATTAAAATCAAGATAATCATAAGATAAAAACTTCATACTTCCATACTATCGCAACAGTTTGTCGACATTTCAACAATTAAGCAGATGGTTATCAATTCAGCATTACGACTCATGTGAAATCGGTGTAGCCAATTTGGCGAGTTGAAGGTTGGCTTGGTTGCGATAGTATGCAAGGATCAAAAATTCTTATCTGCAAGTAAAAGCATTACTGCAATAACATTTATAAAATCAAATATCAATTTTATTCCCTGCACAGCAGATTGTTGTTTATCAAAAAACTGTATTTAAGACAAGCAAAATTTTGACATAATTATTTTGCGATTATATCGGAATTGGTGATATGGTAGCAGAATATGCATTTATTGTAAGCTTCAAATAATTGTCAAGTTAAATCGATGAATTCAAGTTATTTGTGGTTAGTAGTTTAAAATCCTTCTTTACTGAAATGTTTTTAACATTAAAAATTTAAACATTCTAATACTAAACTAAGAAGGAATTTTGCCTAATTTTGGATTTGTCACATAGAATACAGAGTTAAGGGCAAATAATGTAAGGACAAATGTGACTAACTACTCATCATACTTCGACAGCATTACTGATATTTGTTTAATACTCAATGTCTAAAATTTATTAGATAGAAATCATTTTCACAAAATTATGATTCAATTAAAGCAAGACAAGATTGAGTGAAATTCATCAGTTAATATACAATATACTGACAAACATTTTGAAGAGTATCTTCATGAAAGTGTATGGATCCAATTTACAGGAGCTAAAATCGTTTATGCTAGTTATACCTTTTTATATGCATTGTTTTATGAGAAACTTGAAATAGTAGTACAACAGAATATTGCAAACACATAGAAAGTTTTAATAAAATAATAGCACTTAATATTTATCTCACTCTCATGAAATGTTTTTTCTTTAAGTGAAGGATTTTTACCATTTCTTTATGACAATATTTGTCACTTTATAACGGAAGAGAACAATTGCATTGTGTTTCTTTGCAAATAAAATTACATATTTTACATTTCTACAAAAATTTATTCACAAAATTAAAAAATACATGCAAAACTATATTAAAATCCCAAACTTTGAACTTTATTTACAAGCTTTAAAATTAGGTGTAACTTACTAGAAATTCCATTTCTTCCATTGGTTTACTCCATTAAACCAAAAATCTACAAATTAATTTAGAAAAATATTTGGAAAAAAAAACTTTAACAATCTAGATATGTCAGTTATACATATTACATTTAACAGTTTTAAAGCTTGCATCATATTGTATATTTCATGGATGATACATAACATTATAAGCTATGATGTTATATATATAAAAACATAATTTAAAATTATGATTATTGTACAAGTAATTATTCAGCACAATTCCATCTTTAAATTTATAATAGACACATCACATATATTACACTTAAATGATTCGTTCAAATGTTAATATTTACAAACAATCTAGAATATTCACAAACATTTTTGAAAATGGACCAAATTCTACGTAATACTGACCACAAAAAA
Source organism: Trichonephila clavata (assembly GCA_019973975.1). Lineage (NCBI taxonomy): Eukaryota > Metazoa > Arthropoda > Arachnida > Araneae > Nephilidae > Trichonephila > Trichonephila clavata. The sequence continues at coordinate 35,166 of BMAO01033266.1, read as the reverse complement.
TAAGTAAGTATACTTGCAATGTACAAATATAAATCATTAAAAATCAAAATTGAAGGATAATGTTTAAAATAAATGAATGCTATAAAGACATTGTCTCAATAAGAATAAATCAGTACCTCAAATATGAATAAATAAATTCAGTTAATACTATATTTTCAGTTCTAAACTAGAAGTGTACACAACGAATACATCAAATATTCACATACTGATTTCAATAAGTTTTAAGAGGATTCGCAGTATGCCGGTTATTTTTAATTAAATAATTGCAAAACTCTTACTTTTCAATGAAGTCCAACGAAATACATTTTACTCAGTAAAACTTTGTTTTATTTGCGTATATCAAAACAAATCAACTGAAACAAAATCCGTTTGGACAATATTACGTCTTATTTAACCATTCCTTACCTCTCGAAAACATGCGTTGTCTAAAAGTCGGTAAATGTGTCACACGTATAATTATCCATAAATCTATGTTCATATTGAAAAAAAAAACAATAACAACGTAGTAACAGTGAATAATTGCTACCAGAGAAAAATAATAACAGGCCACAAATAAAAAATTTTAACTAATTTTAATAAAAAAAATTTATTTTCAGGATACTGAAAAATTACACACGAGTTGAGAAGCGTTTAGAGGAGTTGAGATGTGTTCAAAATAATATACGTTGCAAGGGTACAAAAAAAACTTTTATAAAATAATAAATAATTTATTTTTCCTATTGGAATTAAATTGATCATTTTTTAAAAATATATTCAATTTGGAATAATTTCGATCGTTAGAGATACCAATCAAAGAAGAGAATGATGCAAAAATTATTCAGAAAAATGGATGATTTGCTTGGAAGGTTGTAGGAATGCAATGTCAATCTTTTGTCAATCCATTATCCTTTGTTTCTTGTATTTTGAAGGTGATAATTTACTGTAATATAATTAAGACTGATACAAAATGCTTAAAGAGTCAATAAAGCATTTACTTTTTTACCTGTTCAAAATCTTTATGTTGTCTGTTTGATCAACTGAGAAATTAGAGCCTTAAAAAATGAAATTAAATATTCTATTTTTATAATAAAATAATTAGAAATATAAATATTTATTAGAAATTCAATCAAGTGAATTATTATTGATTTTTATTGGATATTTAATTAAATGATTAATTTTAAATATTATAAAAAAAATCATTGGTAAGTTGTGCTACATCTCAAATAACTTTTGTTTATGTTACCATGCCAACCGGCGCAGTTTTGAAATTTTCGTAGCAATGCAATTGCACTTTTGAATAATGTAAATAAAAAAGGAATTTTTTTCAAAGAAAATTTCGACTGATGTTGTACGTTTTGAAATGAGTGGTGCAAGACGAAAGGTTTGTTTGAACAATGAATTTTTTTAAGTTTTTGTAATTACTTCTTTTTAATTCATTAATACGATTTTTAGTTTTGCGAAATTCAAAAAACAAAACTATCAAGTACGGGATTCTGGTATTATTGAATTGAAATCTTAAAACATTACAATTAATTTGAAATTAGTATACACACACGCTCATGCGCAAAACTTGTATGTGCTGCATTTATGCATTGACTATTAAAAATATATATGATAAATTTTCTGTAAAGAATAATACATTTTCTCTGTGTTGTTACTCGAAAATTTTTCCTAGAATTATCTGAAACTGGTTCAAGTGTAGTATGGGGGGGGGCATTAGATTTGGCGATGGCGATTTTTATATAAATATTATAGTGAGATGACGAATTCATTCTGGCTTCCTGACATCTATCGCTAAGTGAAGTACCTTGGTGATCAATTTTGGTCGCCAAAAGAAATTGAAATCGCCAAGGGTCCCCCCTATACTACACTTTAACCGAAAAGGATGCTTAATACTTTAAAATATATTAATAATTACGGTGTGGATTCTGCAATATTTTCCAAATCTGTATCTTCACCTTTTTTATATATATATTTAAGGATGTTTAATAGTTTTAAAATTATGATTCGATCTTTTTGTAATATATCAACAAATTAATATTCTGATGCAAGTTCATTTTGTATTTTCCATTAAAGTTGCATTATACATTAGTTTCTTCTAAGATATTTTAGTACTTAAGTATTATCGTAACAGTCGCCAACTCTATGAATTACTCACCAAGTTGGCAACCAAAATTTCCAATATGTCTAATGTGCTGAATTGGCATCCATGTGCTTCATTTCATATAATGTCGCCAATAGGTTGTAATGATACATAAGTACCTATATTTTATACTGAAAGCAAGATATGAACATATTGCTAAAAATTCAGGAAATATTTAGTAATTTAAAATGATTTAATTATTTTTTTAAATTGAAGAATATTTAGTTGATTTTTTTCTGGAACTTCTTACGAAAACATTCATTTTTTTTCAGGGTCTCAGCTTTGTAGTTTAGCTCAATTGCTTGCTTAGAGATTGGTAGTTTCTAAAAGAATCTAGAGGTTGTACAAGAGTTATATATAAGCTAATAATTCTGCTGCATTTTACATACTTATTAATTTTGATGAAGTGAGAAACTATTTAAAGCATGGAAATGGTAGCATAGACAAAGACAGAATTTGGAAGTTCACTTCCACCTTCCCATAAATCCACAAATTTTTAAATTTTTAACACAAAGATTATGTTTCAGTGTTTTTGCTTATGTGTTTTTTAAAAATATACTTTCTTTCCCTGTAAAAGTTGTCTGTAAGGCAGAATGTTATTAAATTTAATTTATGAAAAAGGCAATTGTGTATCTATCATGTAGTAAAGTATCTGGAACATGTTTTCCTAGCTGCAGAATCTAAAAGGCTGATTGTGCCTTGTGGCCAGCATTGTTTCTGTTGAGTTAAGGGTTTGAATCCTCGTGCTGCTAAGGACCTGTTATGAAGAGAGACTATGAATGTCAAGTCTATAGCAGCTTGAAGTTCTCATATTGGTATGATGCTAAAGTTTGGAAAGAGAGAGAAAGGGTTGGATACTCTAAACACACACACAAACACAGCACAAGTGTCATCTTTGTCAAATCTTGGTTCAAAATTCTTGGTTATTAGCAGTAATCTTTGTTTACATATGAATATGTTTACATGTTGTTTTATTCTATTTTAAAAAATGTATTTCATTTGCACTTTGAGTTTTGCATACTATATTTTAAGATGATTATTAAATCATCTTGAAATATAGCATGCAAACCTCAAAGTAAACACTCTGCCATTTGAGAAAAATACATTTTTGTCATAGAATGTTAGAAATAAATAACGGAATGGCTAATTTTGCCTTCACTTATCATTACAGAAAGAGAAAGAAAAATAGGGACATGCTCCTGTATATTTATGTAATATTCTGGGTTCACTATCAAATTTATATATATTATGTTTTTGTATTGTTTAAGTTATGCTTTAAAGCATAATGAGTTGTTATCTATATATTGTAAAATTGTATATTTTATGATTTTTTTTATTTTAAGGACACATTATGATAAATGGGTGCATTACAAACTTTATAAATTTGTATGAAATATGGGAAAAATTTCTGTCTCAGAATAAGTGTTCTGAAAGTTTGACCATTGTTCTCATTAAACAAAGATAATCTTAAACTAGTTATGATAAAACATTTGTCAATTATTTTTTATTTATAGTACAGTTACATTTTAAGAAAATATCATTATTCTCTATATATTTTAAATTTCATGTTTCTGACATAAAATAATTCCTTGAATATTTTGAATGAACTGAAAAGCAATTGAAATGAATGATTTTTAATTTTATTTTTAAATATCAGGAGCCACTGAAGAGAAAAGCTGTTGCTTTTCCAGAAGGTGTGTTGCCACAACTTGAATACTCAAATGAAAAGCCTGAATGGCATAAATCTATTTTACAGATTAAAGGATCTACAAATATCATTAAAAGAGTACCAGGTAAGTGAAAGAAGTTTTGCATAATTTATATTATAATCATAATATTGAACTTTAAAATGAATACTTTCATGTAGATAAAAACAATAGCTCTATGTAAAATATGTTATATTCTGCAAAGTATTAAATAAACCTCTTGCTTACAAAGCTAATTAAATGCTGTAAAATTTATATATTAAAGAAATATCACTTAAAAATATGTTTTAAATGTGCTATGAACCTCTATTTGTTTAGTTATTGAATAAAGGATTAGGACATTCAAAAACATATTTAATAAGTTAGCTCAAGGAAATGGAGAATTCTGATTTATGCATGCACTATACTTTCTTGAATAGCCTCAGAAATTATTTAAAATCTTGTATAACCAAATAAAGTTTAATCGCTGTATATAATATCATTATCATTAATTTCTCAACTATTATGTATTATTTTCTCAAACTTAAGTCATTTTTTCAGAAAATAAATTGTTGGAATTTTTGTTTCTTATTCTTTTACTGTAAAGGTAATAGGAAAAAAAAAATCTTATCCTTTTACATGGCTGTATTGATGTTTAAATGATTGTAAGATTTTAGATATTTTAGATTCCTTACAACTCTTTATAGCTCAATTATGCTACAGAATAATTGATAGCATTTTATAGCAAAAAGGTATTTACATAACATCACTGCAGCAAAATTTACACCATGTGAATCACACCGTTTAAAAAATAACAAAAAGACTCTTACATGTTTCATTTAAAAAAACCAATCAGTCAGATTTTGGTGAAAAATAGCATGATTCGTACGGCACAAATTTGGCTGCAGTGACACTAATATGTAAGTACCTTCTAGAATTAATGAAAAATTGAGGTCCTTCTCTACAGGGTCTTTGGCTCCTACAGATTAACTTAATTGACCATCTATGCCTTTAATCTTGGTAGCACTTGTCAATGTACTTGGAGATTTTTTTCATCAAATGACAAACTTATTTCATGTAAAATTCTTGTATAATCTAAATTTGTAATTATAATTTTGAGTATAAATAATTTTTAACATTTTTAATTTAGTTTTTTAAATTTCTAATTTTTAACTCATACCACCTATGCTATTTTGTAGAATTTGAAAAGTTTGCTGTGGGGAAAGCAAAAGTAAATGACAATGAAATTAAATTGTCTGATCTTTAATTGTTTTTTATTTATAAAATATTATTTTTAAAAACTAATTATCTTCATTGTGTGCATTGTTTTTAGAAGCTAATGGGATCTTTTTCTTTCTTTTTCATTTAATTGAATGATTAAAAAGAAGAGTGTTTTGTAATGTATTTTCAAAAATAACTGCCATCTTAACTTTTTTAATGCATATTATCATCTACTTGTATCTTTTTGTAATAATTCAAAAGTCAATTGGATTTTTCTTATTTCTTAGTATTTTCGCTTTTTAATTCTTCTATTTTTGCTACTATATTCTTGCCATCTGAATTAATACATACAGATAAACCTCATATTATATGGTTTTTAATTTCCTAAAAATGCTGTGTTACACAAATCCATGTTATAAAAAGCAAAGAACAAATACAAAAAAAAAAAAAAAAAAAAAAAAAAAAAAAAAAAAAAAGGAAGTTAGGCTCCAAAAATGTGGAAAATATTCTAATATATTTTTTATTAAAATCAGCAAATTATATTTATATTAAAGTAATTTTCATCAAAAGTATTACATATTAAATTATTATTAAATAATATTTTCTTCATCATTACTATGAAGTCCCATTAACCAAAAGTGTTTTCTTTTGATTGATCCTTCAAATTCTTTTCTGCTTTATCTTGAGTTTTAATGCTTTACTTTTTACTAAAGAAAAACAAAGGTTTATTCTAGATTACTTAGTTTTAGCTGTTCCTTATAAATTTCTTTATATGGTGCTAAGTACTTGTTAAATTCTTTATGTGGGAAATATCTTCATTTAAGAAACATAATTCTGACTACTGTGTATGTACCACTTAGTATGTGTATGAAATATCTTGTGCATTGAGAAATTGTTATTTTATTTTTTGTTGTACTGGTATTTCTCTAATTTTCTCAAACTTTAAACTTGGTGATTTATCTAATTTTCGTGTTAGCAATAGAATCAAGGTCTAAAATGCTGTATTGTGTGGTTTCCCTCAATTCTTGACGTTTTTAAAAAGGAAATTTTGTTATAGAATTGTGATTTTATACATTTACCTGTAATTTTTTCTTTAATTCTTTTGTTGCACAATAATTTTTTTAAAAAGATATTGCTCTTGCATTTTTTAACCATTTGGATGAATAATTTCTAATTACTGCAAAAAAACCCCTCTTTATTATTTTTTTTATTGAAGAATACTTACTTATGTTAATGTTCTAAAAAACTGGATTTTGCAAAATATTAATAATCATGAAATCCAGAAGTAAGATTTTCAAGGTTTATTTAATCACTAATTGTTTAAAATGCTATGTGTAATATTCATATTTATGGTATTTTGAGGGGAAAAAATTTAAAGGAATTTAAAGTCAACATTTAGACAGGGCATGTGCCTGGTCTGTAATTAAATTTGATGGAAAATGTGGCACATATACACTTTTAGTTGTTTACTAAGCAATTAACTTTTAATTGTTTAGTTGTTACATCACTTTCCTAGAATAGTTTTAAGCTTTTCAGTTTTCTCTTAAAAAAAGAACTAAAATGTTTCTTGTAAATGTAGGATGTATCTAAGAGATTTAAAAAAAATTCCATATATGAGAAAAAATCAAAATTTTGATGTATAATCTATGTAATAATCATAAAAGTTTAGTTATATTGGTTTATAAGCTGATATTACTGCTTTAATAAATAAGTTTTATATAAAAGTTTTACATATAAGTCTGAATTTACATAGTACTTTTTTTTTATTTTATTCCCATGAACATGTATGCATACATACATAGACACATACATTTAGCTATGTGCCAAACCGTTCCCCTTTTGCTTATGGTACTGAGCAAAATTCAGAAGATATGTATTTCAAATTTGCTAGACATATGCAGAAGTAAAAAATTATTACTACACTTTTGCAGTGTTCTTAAGAATTATTTTAAAGAGTAATATTTTCTGTTTATTAAAATAGTATATCATATAATTTTATTAAAATAAAATAATAAATATGAGCATTTTTTTTTGTTTGCTTTTTTTATAATAATTTTTTTACATATTTGTATCAAAATTACTCATTAGATGTATTCATTTAGCTGTCCCAGTTGAAAAGAAACTCAAAGCAAAGAGGAAGGGTGTTAAACGCATGGGATATTGGGCTATGCTTGATGAGAGGCAAAAATTTCGTTCATCCTTATTAAGAGCATTTAGGTGAAGTATTTTTTTTCTGTTACATAAATAAGTAATTACACAGAATATTTGAAATTCTTGTTCCTATTCATCCTAAATTGCTAGTTTTAGGAACATCTCAATTTTAAAAACAAAAGGAGTGTTCCAGTGTGTCTTTGCTTTTATCATTTCTTTTAAAAATTTGGTATTTTATATTAGTTTTTTTTATTTGTGGAATAAAGTAAATTATGTTTTTTTTTTTTTAAATAAAAGATATGGTTTAAATCTTACAAAAATAATTAGTCAATATACCAGTAGACTGATTTCCCAAATTGTGATTTGAGAGTGTTAAGAACATTTAAATGTCATCAAATCTGACTGTTCAAGTTTTACTTTTAGATGAATTTAAAGTAAAATGAATTTTAAACTTAGATCAAAAGATTTTATAGTATATTTAATATTTAATAAGAACTATAGCTTAAACATTGTTCACAAAAGTAGTGACTAATATATTTTAGTGGTCATATTTGTTATTTTCTTGCATAGAATTTTAATATATTTAGTTTCGTCTATTTTTTTATTTGTCATTTCATAAGGTGATAATTTAAACATGAAAAAATAGATTTTAAAATGCTTATGTGATGAAAAGAAAATTAAGTAAATTTTAATGAGTTGTTCATCAGGCATAAGTGAAGTTAATCTGCCTTACAAAATGGATTTATTATAGACCTTTTGAAGAAAAGAAAGATACATCAGGTCTTTTGTCAAAAGGTTTGACAGCTGAAGAAAGACAGTGGCTAGTAAGTAAAATTTTTTTTGATTATTACTTATTCTTTAAAATAATTATGTATTGTGAAATTGGGCTTATTATTCTATTCATTCATGTATTATTTTTCCTTTTTTATATCCATAAGATGATTCATTTACTTCCTTACAACATGATTTCATTTTTAGTGTAAAGATTATCAAATGTTTTGTAACATGCTTACACAAATTATATTATTCTAAAAATATTTTCATGTAATAAATTCTAAAAATAAAAATATTCTTTAGTCTCTCTCTCTATATATATAAGTTAAAGGAATGGAATATATGTAGTAAAAGTTTAATATTTAAAATTAATTGCAAGGCACATTTTAAAACTGCAGACTGTGAAGGTCATTTTTCTTACTTATCATCAAAACTAAGCAATGTGGATTGTAGAATAATTTGGTAAAATTTATATATTTTTAAAAACTGCCTATGTTAACATGTAGGAAATCATTTGATTAGGTAATCTGTTGATGAACTAGGTCAGTCCCTTAAAGTGCTAAAAATAGTTTCCATTTTCATATTATTCTGTTGATTTGCAGGTAGCCTAGATAATCTGCTCATTACCTGCTAGACAGGGAAAATAATGTTTTTTATGCTCCTTTCTCATAACAGTTTAAATTAAATTCTGCATATTATTATTTTTCTTGCAATAACAATATGTATATGAAGTGTGTTGTGGACAATATATCATTTTTGATTTGATGAAATACTGAATATAACTAATACTTTTGTATTGCTTTTAAATTTAGAAATATGAATATTATTTGAGAAAATTAATCCCTACCGAAACAGTGGCACCATTAACAAAGAAGAATGAGAGAAAAATATTAAGTCGTGTTCCTGAAAAATTAAAGGTATATTTTTTTAAAAAAAATAAACTGTACATTGTATGTTGTAATCTCAACGACTTAAATGTAATAAATAATTTTTATAATTTTCACTAAATAATTTTCTATGTACATTTTACATACTGCTTTTTTACATCAAGCTTATGTAAAAAAAAAGCCATTAACATCCTTTAAAAAAATTCAATATTTTTGTTCTTTGTTTGAAAAATTTTAATTGATATAAAGATAAAAGTTTTGATTTGATAATTATATGCTCCTTGATTGTTGAACATAAATTGCTACGAGTTATAATTTTTGTGAGTCTAAAAAGCATTTTTTGAGAAGTGTATTTGATGAAAATTCTGTGCCTGTGTATTTAAAATCAATTAAATTTAGTGTGTGTCTGGTATTAAAATTACAACTTTTAATATCAGCTGTATGGTGCAGTTGGTTAGGCACTGGCCTTGTATGCCCAAGTTTGCAGGTTTGACCCCAGCCCAAGTCGGTCAATTTTCATGATGCAAAAAATTGACAGGGTCCATGTCGAATGATTATGCAGCTTGTTAAAGATCCCTAGAGTGCCTGTTTGGCTTGGGTGCTGTTGACAAAATTAACTTCCTAGTACAAATTTGCATTGTCAGAGCTCAGATGCCTACCTCTGGGGAGGAAACGATGTTGGTAATTGGTATCCACCTATAAGGAACTACACTAAAAAGTGATACCAGCTCCTGAGGAATGTACTAGGTTTGCAATGGTTTTTACCAATCTGCAGCCCCATTTGATAGAGAAAAAAACTTTTTATAATTACTAATACACATATTTATAAAAAATATGGTAGTATATTTATTAAATCATTATTCCTTATTTATAGTTCAAATATTCAAAAAAAGTATTTTATTTTTATCTTCTAAATGTATTTATTAAAATACACAAGAAGGGGTATACTGTTGGTAGGAATTTTCAATACATGTTATTGAACTATAGCAGTATATATCAAGTTCAAAAACTAAATAAAAGACGAAACTAATATGTATATTTTGTCTCAGGTTGGCATGGAAACAGAACTTGAAAAAACAATGCAACTCATAAAAGAGGAATACATCTGGATAGTTAAAAAATCTGCAGGTACTAATTTATAAATAAAAAATAGTTTTTAAATTTTCTAGAAATTTTTCAATGAAAAGAAAATGTGCCTGGCAGTTTAAACTAGGGTTTCCAATCTTTCCCTCCCCCCCTGGGCTACATTAGAAAAAGTCAATTTGTTTTAAGTGCCATATATAAAATAATTAATACTAACAATAGTTTTAATGAAATAAAGCAAATAATATGGAAATCAAATGCATAGTTAAAATATTTAAGTATTTTTTTTGTTTGTTAATCCATGAATTGCTCGGTATAAAATTAAAAGATATGAGAGAAACATGAGCTAATGAAATAAATAAATGAAACAAAAACATTAAAGTAAAATATATAGTTAACAGATTTCAATAATTGAACTTCACCATTTCATGAATTTTTCATTATAAAAGTAAGATATAAGACAAAAAAAAAAAAGATAATGAGATATTTGCTAATATTTTTGAAATACTAATACTTTGATGAAAATAATTATAATCCTCAGGGAATTTTTTTCTGTGTTTATCTGGTATTTTCATTCTCTGCTTTTATTCCTTGTGTATTTCAATCTTGAAAGTAGTTTCTTTCAAATGTAGGTGTCTCCAAATAATAATCTAATTAGTAAAGTGTAATTATAAGATGAAGATATTCTTATAAAAGCATAGTAGAGACAGAATCAAAGTTTTTAAGAATGCTAGATTGTAATTTTCTGAATGAAATAATAAAACTTCAATTTTCTATATGAAAATTGGTTTTCAAAATGTTTATATTGAGTGAAAATAGAATAAAAATATTGATGAAATAATTTTTAAACATTTTAAAATATGCTCTCAAATTACTGCATCAATTAAAAAAAAAACTGAGACTGCATTCTTTTTTTTAATTTTGTTTTCAGGATCATCTTCATCCAGCTTGTTGAAATGAGTTAAACTGTTTTCTTTAATTCCATACTACCATAATTTAAGTGTATTTAATATTCTATATATTATAGTTTAGGACATTGTATAAATCAGTTTATTTACATTTTGAAGACTCATGTTTTTCTAAATTAAATGAATAATTAGGATTACTAAAAGTGCAGATTACTTTCATTATACAAATTATTTTGCACAAGTTTTTTTTTTGATAAATATACATTTACATTTTCCATTTATAAATAATACACTTTTTCTAATATGTCTTATTTATGTATTTGCATTGTTCGAATATATCATGTGTAAACTTAAGGCTTATATGTTATTCTATATTTTTGGCTTTTGTTCATTAACTCATTTCTTGTACTATTATGTATAATTTTCTGCTAAAGAAGAAGGTTGGATTCAATAAAGTACACCTAGGCTTACATCACAACTTTAAGTTGGTAGCAGCTTTAGAAAGCATAATAGTTGGACATTTTGATCCATGGACTTTTTCTTATCTTTTAATAGATCTCTAATTTCTAGTTCTAGGCTCAAATTTTTATAATTTATTTTCTGATTTGTAGCATTTATTTCTAAATCATTATTCTTTCGCTCCATGATATGCACATATATACACACACATTATTTCAGATTTTTTAAAATTCAAACCTGTATTTATGTAAAATTAAACAGCTCTTTTTTATTCAAAATGTAAATTGTTACTGTCAGAGTTTTATTTGAATATTTAACTACAGTTCCAATTTTTGATTTCTAAGGTGACTGGGTCAATGAAGTCCAGATTAAATAAAATAATTTATATTGGACCAAATAACTATTTTAAAATAAGACAAAAGAAAATAGTAAATAATTTTACACTAAACATAAATAACACATTACTTACATGATACATTACATTACACACAAATAATACATTACTTACATGATACATTACATTACACACAAATAATACATTACTTTTGTGATACACCTTGGGTAAAAAACAACAACAACCCTATTTTGAATAGTTTTGCATTTATTAATTAGTATATTTTTTAAAGAGCTGTTTAGATTATAAATGATGTTCAATTTAATGGAGCCCAGTTTAATAAGACCCTACTACATTTATGAAATTTGCATTTAATAAGTAAGCATTTCCAAAATTTTATGTTTGTTACTTTTGTTTTGAATGAATGCATTCAAGGTTCTTTTTGCAAAAATATTTTCTTGGGATTTAACGAAAGGATAAGAATTTGGTAGTGATGTAATTTATTACCATATGTGGAAGAAGTATGATTTTTTTTTGTCAGTGTTATTGATACTATGTTTCAATTATAATATAATTATGAAATTAGTGTTAAAACAATTTAATTAAATATGCAATTTTATTAAAACTAATATGTTTTATTTACTCTTTCATTTATAGTGGATTCCTTGATGTTTTCTTCCACTCCTAAAAAGAGTGCTTATAATCCATCATCAGTCTATTATAAAGAAATGTCTTCTTTTGCAAAAATGTCGGTCCTTCAAATGAAAAGACAGAAAAAGAAGTTATCAGAATCGTATATTCTTTCAAATAAATGCATTCTAAGATTGCTAGAAGTGTGGCTTGAGACTGGTGCTAAATTAAGCTTCATTAATTTGGATTTATTGAAAAAAGATGAACCCTATGAAGTGACAACATATTTGCAAGTAGTGAAGATGCAAATTCTTAATGCCCAAGATAAACTACATAAACAGTTAGTTTTTTTTAAAAAACAAATTTAGGCATTGCTTTATTTGTTGATTAAATTTTAAATTTCTCTGCATATTTTTTTATAATATGAACACATATTCTTGTATAATTATCAATCAGGATTTGTGTGTTTTTAGATGGTATCCTCTTGTTCAAAGAACAATGGCTATTGGTGTAAAAAAGAACCTCATTCCTCAGCACAGAAAAAACACATTTTTTAATTGTGTGGCATCTATTATGATTTCTCAACTGAAATCTTTATGTTTAGAATCATTGAATAAATATGAAAACTATGTGTGCCATTTTGAGGTATTTTTTAAATATTTTTGTAATTAATTTAACTGTCATCATTTATGTATAATATTATTTTCATCCTTTTTATTTTTGACTCTTGTATTTTTATAAATTCTTCTTGTTCCAAAAGTAACCAAAAGAAATTAAAAAATATTATTTGTGTAATAATTTCGTTAAACACTTAATGCAATTTTTTTGATGAAATTATTTTTATATTTGAGGTTTTAAAGTGTATTTATAGTTGCTAGTCGTATCTAAAGCTACAGCATTTATTAGATATCAGGTGCTAACTCTCACTATCATATTTGTTCATAGATAATTATATATATATAGACTGTGTGGTAACTGAAAGAAGCATACAGTGCCACATGATAAAGAATTGCTCTGGTATGCCTTGTTTATGAGTATTGATATATATTAGAGTTAAATATGATGAAGGAAAATTTGTTTCTTATATAATATATTTTGAATGCTGTGTTTGTAATCTATTAATTTTCCTGTAAAATGTTAGTTTGTAAATGTTGTTAAAATAAAAAAAAATAATGATTGAATGCATTTAAGTAATTATGGAGTTCTCCCAAAATGATTAAGTTTGAATTGTAGTATGTATTTTATTAACTTCTTTAAGAAGATTAAAATCTCAAATAACCAACTGGATGTTACATGAATTCATTTGCTTTAAAAAGTTTGTAAAAATGTCTATGAACTTTTTGTTTAAAAATTTTTAAAGAACTTAATTTTTTCAATTTTTATTTTAAAGGAAATTATATACATAATTTATTTAAAGGTATTTTATTATTTAAAGAGATTTTATTATAATAAATTTAAGGTAAGATATTTTCTTTATTTAGGAGAAAATTGGAACTTTGAAAATTAAATTGGTGTGGTTTGATACAAATTACAAATTGCAACCTGATATAAGAGAAATTGAAAAAGCTCTTATTGATCCATTTGATTTAATGCAGTGGGCCGTTTCATATTTTTCTCGTGTTGAAAGCAGCCTTGATGAAGTATGCTTTAATTTATTATAGTAATATTGTACATCTTATATTTTAGTTATAAATTTTGTATTGAATTTAACTATTATTCTAGTTAAATATAAAACTTAAAAAGTAGTATATTGAAATTATAAGGCAACATTTATTATTTACCTTATAATAATAAATACTATATTTAAATTTTGAGAAATATCAAAAAACAAATTCATATCAATTGTTGAAGATGAAATATTTGTGTTGAAGATGAAATATTTGTGTTAAATATTTCATCTAGGAATTCAAATTTTCTCTTTGAAAAGAACAATACTGTATAAAATCCTTTTTTAATTCTTCTTCTTCAATGGCTCAACAACCTTGGCTGGGCCTTGGCCTTCTCCAGAAGCTATAATTAATTAATTTTTTTAATTCATTAATATAAAAAAACCAAATATGGCACCTAGATTGAAAAATATATAATTTAAGTGATTACTCTAATTGATGAGATCCTTTTAAATCTTGAACTCTAACTTATTCTAATTGAATGTGTTAAATCTAAAATTCTAAGTTATTCTATTTGAACCATTAATGTTAAATATACGAAAGATTTTAATGAAATAAGGTATGGTGTTTAGGGTATTTATGAAATAGTTTTATAATTATATATGTCTATAGAAAAATAATGAAGATGCACATTAAAAATTGAACTTAAATTTAGCTATTTCTATTTACACAAATCATACTGTTTTTTTATAATATATGCTTTATCTACTTTTAAAAGATCTGAAATTGAAGTTAAAAAGATGATGCAATTAAAACGTTTAAACAAAAAAAAAAAATGATTAAATGACAAAAATGGATATATTACTCATGGATATATGGGTATATGGTGGTACATTATGGGTATATGGGTAATTATAAATAATTAGGAATTGTTATTCGTATCTTGATTATTTATGTCATAGGGTAGTTATTTAATAGAAATTCTGACTTTGTTTTTGTTCTTATACATAATATTATTATTCATTTTTAATGAAAAAGTAGAAAAAGGGTGTTTTTTATATTATCTTATTACTAAAGTTTTTGTTTCTTGAAATATCCTTTTCTTGCATTTTTATTTAAACATGTTTACTAAAAATAACTAAATACATTACAAATATGAACATTGTTATGTAATAAATCGAATAATAAAGAGCTATTTTAGATGCTTCAAAAGTTAATTTTCACCATACTTTTAAAATAATGTAACACTTTTTGAAGTAATCAGTAGAAACAGGTATTCATATATAAATAACAAATGTATACATAATAGTGTAGTTGTATGTATAATACAAAATCTTTTATTTTAGATCTAAAATAATGATATGTAAATAGAAATAGGCATTCAAGTTATTTTTATTTCCTTTTAGTTAACTTTGTTTATATTTTCAGAATTTTGATGACGCAGCCAAAGACTATTTGAGGACAAATTTACCTGAAAATATAGTTTTTAGTCTAAAAGAGAAAGTCTCTGAATTTCTGCATTCAGAATGGAATTTGCCAATACTATTTATGAAAGAATTAGAAAAATATAAATTTCTATTTACGGATGAGGTAAGCTCATATTATAAATTTCTGTCCATATGTTAGACATTTTTTTTAAAAAACTGATTGGTAATGAGGTATGATTTAATTGATATTTGTATAAATATGAAAATCATTTTTTATGCTCTGCTATCCTTTTTGACACAAATTTTGGAAGTAGTTCTTTTTTTAATAGATAACGAAATTGGTTTGTTAATTTTTTTTATTTTTAAAAGGAAAAGAAATTTGAATGTGATTTTTAAAAGTCATTATTAAGACAAAACATATAAAAAGTTTTAATTTGAAACAATATTAGTTTAAGTTTGTGAAGAGTTTTCTAAAGCAAACTAAGCTGAAGAAAAAATACAAATGAAAAAATTAAGGAATATATTTCTTTATTTAATTTAATTCATGTTTATCTTTATATGTTATTAATTACATATTTTTCTGAATTGTATGATATTATGATTCTATAACAGCTGTACTGTATCTAGTTAAATTAAATATCCATAGGAAAAATTTTGTAAAAATTTAAAATAAAAATAATCTGCTCAATATTTTATGCTATGAGTACAAATAAGTGAAGATTCTGAAAGAAATGTTTATAAATTTGATGCTCTTAACCCTCTCGCTGTGCATCCCGCAATGTAGATGTAGCAAAATTTGCGTAACCCATGATTTCCATGGGTATGTATTTTCGATTATTTAGCTGTGCAACCCGTGCTGTTCCTGTTTATGTTTTCATTTGTGTTTTTATGTTCATAATTTTATGATCTAATTCTATATTTTAAAATAAAAGCTCTCTTACAAAGATATTTTATATATTTTAACTCTAAAATGTAGATTTAATATATAGAAACACCTAATAATAACTATGCAGTGAGAGGGTTAAATTTATGCACTTTCCATACTTTTTCAATGCTTTGAAGATTAAACTGATGATATTAATGAAAAAGAATGAAGCAAATACATCGCTTTTATTGTAAGATAATTTTGTAGCAACTGTTGTGATAATTCTATGAATATTTTGTGTAAAACATAAGCATTTGCAGAAACAATTACTTTAAAAAATCAAATATGTTTTATTGCATTAATAAAATGAAAGCTCTTTTTTCCTAGGCTGAAACAGAATTGAATGATTTTCTTCAAAATGAGCATGTTTTAGAAGACTTTAGAAGTAAAGTTGATTATTTCATGGAATTAAAACAAGAAATAAATCATCACAGAGGAAAATATGTGAAGCAAGGCATATTCATAATTGATTGTATTGAATTTTTTGAAAATCTGTTTTCATCAATTACAAATTTGCTTGACAAGTTACTGAGATATTTAGAAGAAACACTGGCAACAAGTACTTCAAGGTAAGTTTATGTTAAAACTTTTAGCAAATATACACATTTATTGTTAAAATATTGTATGATTGATTGAAATGTTTTACTACTTTGTTTTCTAATAGATTTCATTAAATATTTGATAGATCATAGTTTTAATAACTAATCTCATGCGAAACTGTTTTAATTAGAAAGGTAGAAGACATGCGAAGATTTTACTAACTTTTTTTTTAATTGTTAAGTTGTTTCAAAACTTGGAACTAAAAACTATTTTCTTATTTCATGACCCCAACATCTTGACCTAGTTTTATTTTAACATTATAATTTATAAATCAAATAAATTAATCAGTTTATTTTCTAAAAGATTTTTTAATGTATTGTCATCATCATATCCGGCAAGACAGCCCCTTGTGGGCCAGTGCCTTCGGTTGAAGTTTCCTCCACAGAGACCTCTCATTCACCTTCATTCTCTAAGTTTTCTCATTTATAATCTTAGTTTGATTTCACTGAGTCTGCCCATCTTAGCCTTGGTCTTCCACACTTCCAAATCCCAGAGACTTTGAACTGAAGTATCTTTTTGACAACATTATCATTTGATATTCAAATTATATGGGCCATCCAATTCATTCTATTTATTTTTATGTGTTTAATGATTTAATGATGTTTTGAATTATGTAGAATTTTTAATACATAATTTACAAAAATTTACATTTTTCTGTTTTAATTCTTGATTTTTGAATTGGATTTTATAATTTCTCTTGAGAAAAATATTCTGTAATGTTATTCTCAGAAAAATGTTTTTAAAGGAAAGTTATGTTGGAAATATGTGATGGATTAAAATATTCACTTTTAAAGAAATATATTTAGATAAATTTTTAGATAGATTTATTTAAAAAAAATTAAGAGCATTTTAAAGCAATTTTGATGTTTTAAGGCTTTTTCTTCTTCCTTTATTCTATTTGTTAGACATTATCAATCATAACTTCTATTTAAATTTATTTTTCTCTATATGTTTAACTTTGTTATTCAAGCAATAATTCAGACATATAAATATTTTTCAAATAAATATATACATGCTTTATTTTATTCCCTGCAATTAGTCTCATTGAAGAGTATGAAATTGTCATTCAACAATTAAAATCACTTCCTTCTAATACAAAAGAGTTATTTGAAGCAAAGGTAAGGAACATCTTTTCAGCAACTTGTAAAACATTTTTGTTTTTTTAAAGTATAAAATATATTTTAAAAAAGCAAAATATAAAATGAAAATTGCTTAAAAAATCTGAAGTACACCTTTTATTTTGCATTCAGAAAATATATTTACTAGATATTAAATTTGCATTTTTGTTTATTTCATTTAAATGGTTATGGTTAATTTAGCAAACAGAAATATAAAATCAAATGGGTTGAAGTTCGGGAAAATAATTATGAAAAAAATTCAAGTGACTTCATTTGTCAAGAATTTGGAAGTTATTTTCCTTTTATTTTAAACTGTTTTTTCTTTAATTTTAATTATTTAAATAAAATATGTGTTTTTTAAAACTAATATGTTTGGGTTATAAGATTTTAATTTGATTTTAATATTCCTGAGTGTTTCTTTTCTAATATTATACAATTTTGATTGCTTCTCTTTAAGGAATTAGGAATAGTAGTTTTTAAATTTAGGATCTAATTTACTAAAAATGTTTGAAATATAAAATCATCTTATTCCAAACATTTGTGTCATTATTCTCAGATGCAAACAGATAAGATTAAGTTATTCATACTTGACATGTATTAATACTTTGGGAAAATAATTTTAACAGATTTACTATCATCATTTGATTTTAAGTTTGTAAATTTTTTTCATTCAAAAGTTTAAAAAGCTGTGGGAATTAGTCTCAATATTATTAATTCTTTTACACCTACTGAGGCTTTTTTTAGGGTTTCTTAGAAGGTTGTAATTTATCAATTTGATAATTATTCTTTAACATTCTAGCAACTTATCTAAATATTTTAAGTAATGCTTTTCAGTATAAAATATTTATAATTTTAAGATTCTTTGACTGATTAAAAGGTTTGACAGATTTTTACTATACCTCTTCATAAATAATTTTGTTACATTGAATTCTTTAGAATATATGTGAATTAACGTGTATATGTGCAATATGTGTCATGTTCCATTTATTTTGATACTCATAAAAATAGAAACTTAAATTAATATCTAAAAAAATATTTTAGCAACATTTTTAAATATTGTCTCTTAATTTTTATTACTGTAAAATCCATTGTATAACTCTCACTTTTAACACCAAAAATAAGATTGAAGTTTAAAGTTGCACATTATATGCAAAGTTTTTAAATGATAGCTTAAAAAATAATAATAAAAAAGAAACGAGCATAAAAAATTAGATTTTAAATAGATCAGAATATTGTTTATTTAAAAGACATGACTGAGGAATAAGGAACTCCAAAAGTTCCTTAGAAATATACTGTTTTTTCAAAAGCCTGGGATAAGACCTTGAATAAATGACTTCTAAAGAGTATTAAACATGTACATTTTAGGTTTCCTCATTTTAAAGGGGGTGCATGTTATATGCTGAAATACCTAAAAATTAAAAAATGCAGCTTGAAAGTATAGGTGCACATTATATGCTGGATTTTATGGTTAATGTTTAATATTTCATGAATTTCTTCAAACATATTATTTAATTATGACATTTTTTGTGTTTTGTGATTTTTTTTATTATTTAATATGTTTTTCTAGGAATGGTTGCAGAAATTCAAGGAACATTCACTGAATGATCTAAAAGCAAAATTGCAGTCTTTTACGTCTTGGATTTATTTTATGTGTGGTTTTGTGGATTTCACTGCAGGACAGTTTGGAAATCATGCAAGGATATTTGCAATGCATATGGGTCTTCCTAAGATAATACAAGAAAATGTGCTGGCTGCTGAGAAGGCTTTATTAACATTTCAAGAAGATTTAGTTGTAAGTAGAACTTATTTATATCTAAATAATTACATCTGATTAAAAATTAAGCAATATACTTTTTTTTTCACTTCCAACTATAAATCCACGCTCTCCTTATATATATATATATACACACACACACATATATATATATATATATCTTGTTCAAATTTTCAGTCATTAATAAAATACTTTCTATTCATCCATTCGAGTGCAAATACATTTTTTTAAAACTTGTAGTCGATGACACTTGATGTTAATACAGATTTTCAAATATTAATTCATTAATTAAATTAAAAATGAATAAATAGTAACAAACAAAAATAATAGTCTAACAGCATATATAGAAAAGAAAATCCTTCATTGTGTCCCTGTAGTGTAATGGACTTCTAATACAACGGTCATGGGTTTGAATCCCATCTGGCCTAATTTCTGAGAATGTGATTTCTATTTTATGATACTATTTTATTAGAATAATTAAATTCAATAAATGAATAAATAGTAACAAACAAAAAGTAGTCCCAACACCATATATAGAAAGGAAAATAGAAATTTTTTTGCAAGGAAAATGGTTTCCTATTTTGTCACTTAATATTGGGATTCTGTTATATGTATATACATATTTATATTAATTATGACTATTTAATAAATAGTAACTAAAATAAAAAAAAATTTCTTTTTTGTCCTAAGTGTGATTTGAGTTAAAAATTTTTTTGATATTACTTGTTTCATGGTATCTTCCATATTTAGAATTTTTATTCATTCAAATATTTTATTTCATATATATTAATGACCAGCAACAATACATATAATAATGATGTACAAAAAC
Organism: Trichonephila clavata; assembly: GCA_019973975.1. Taxonomy (NCBI): domain Eukaryota; kingdom Metazoa; phylum Arthropoda; class Arachnida; order Araneae; family Nephilidae; genus Trichonephila; species Trichonephila clavata. The sequence goes on along the minus strand of BMAO01033266.1, from coordinate 14,632 downwards.
AAGACATTTGCTTTGTAATGTTTTTTTTTAAAATCCTCCTTCTGTATTTCTTAAATTTTATAATGTAAATGCAAGATATATAAAAAATATTCAAGTATTTACATTATACTAAAGTAGCACATATTCCGAATAATTCTAAATAAATGTCTTTTATAGAGCACACATAAACTTAAAACTGTTCTTATTAGTTCTAAAGAGGAAAGGAATTCATTAAAAACTTCTTTTAATTGAAAAATGCATCTTATGTTGTCATCACTTATGCTTAAGTTGACTTAATTATTTTTGGAAAAAATTCCATTTGTTGGTCAATCTAGGTTAATTAAAAATTTTCTTATTATATTGTTGACAAACATTCAGTGAAAAGTTTTAATAAGATGTTAATTTATTTAAATTTTAAGAATTTTTTCATTGCTACATCAATTATTTTAAGTTTATCTTAAATGTTTTAATTGAATGTTAACAATTTTATTTTTGATCTATACTTAAAGGGGATAAAATAAAAGCTCCAGTAAAATAAAAGTTATCCAGTTCCATATCAGAAATAACCTTGGATTTATTTCTCACATTTTAAAAATTTTTGATGCATTAAGAATTTGCATGATTGTTGTTTTATGATTTAATATTATATTCTTTTGATATTTTTAAAACTTAATTTCTAAAATCTTATTAAGTTATTAAAAAATTTTTTTGTAACGCTTTGTAATTTTTTTTTTAGTTTATTTTTGCATAGCTTATTTTCTATTATTTTAAGTTAATTTTGTAGTATGATTCTATTTTTATGAAGTATTATGTTTCTTATATAGGAGCGTCGAAAAGTATTTACAGAAGATCTTAAAGCTCGTGCTAAGCAAATCACCAATCTGTCACATCTTGGAGATACTAAATTGGTTGAAGAATACTTAACTCATGCTACTGAAATTCAAAATTGGTTGAGAGATGCACAATACACAGTGGAGCTGTTCAATTCAGAAGAAAAACTATTTGAATGGGAAATAACAAATTATCCTCTTTGTATAACACTTGCTAATGATTTAAAACCATATGTGCAGTTATATGAGTATGCTGTAGATTTTGGTAGAAAGCGAAGGTAATTTTTACTTTACATGATTTATTAAAAAGATTTATTAATAAATGTTTAGAACATTCAGGGTATATTTTCTTACACATAAGACTTAGTTTAGTTCTGTTATAATGATTTTTAGTTGATTCTGGATTAATAGTTTAATGATCCAGTTCAATATGATTAAACTGAATCTGTAATTTTGGTTTGTGGAAAAATTTGGAATAATTTTCTTTCCAAAGCTTGTAAAGAGACTAGCTTAAATCTTGTGACTTCTTGTAAGAATAAGGATTTTAAGTCTTTATGTTGAACTATGATATGATGTACCGTAACATGCTCTGAAAAATGATATTGGGTTAATTTTTTTTATTAATATTGTTTCCTTATAGTTTTTTGGAATCTCTTCAAAATTTTGCCCTTATATTTATGAAATCCATTGCATGGAACTCTAGAAATATGACAAAGTGCTAAATAACCTAAATATTTTTAAGACACAGGTTTATTTAAAACATTGAAAAATAACATGTTACTACCATATTTATGAAAATATATTTGTAGTTCATAATTATGTTTTAATTATTTTTCCTGAAAAATAAATTGTTAATAAACTAGTGATCACAACCTTTTTATTTAAATAAATTTGTACTGTTCCTTATTTTCACACATTTTTATTACCTTTGTTTTGTAAAATTTTAATTGATATATTTAACTTTTCGAATGGTTATTATATTTTGTTTTCAGTTTCATTCATAGATTTTTAATAAAAATAACGATTCTTAAAGTTTTAAAAATGTTGTTAATTTATATTTTTTATAATTAAAATTTTTTTCAGAGTTTTTCTTCTAGGCATTTAAATATTTGGATTTTACTTTTTTGATGATTACTCGGATGCTTATTATTTCATTAAAATTGAATATTTGTAAACATATTAGGGAATGGCTTGAAGGTACGATTCATCAAGTTGATCCAGAAGTGGTTGAGCAAGAAGTTATGACTCTTTGGCGTTTATTATATAAATTAGAAAAGACTTTTAGTGACTCTCCTGAACCTAGAAAGATTGCAGAAAATGTAAGCTTCTTTGCAATTTAGTATAATCAAAGCCTTATTATAATATCAGTTCTCTTAAATATTGGATTTTTAATATTAACTAATAAATGTTAATTTTTTTTTTTTTTTTTTTTTTTTTTTTGCATAGTAATTTTTATAGAATGTAAAAAATTTTGAACAAAGCTTTATTTATTCTTTATCTTTATTTAACAGAAAGTAAAACTTTGATAAAGTGTAGATGAGAAAATTTAAACTTTTCTAGATTAAAATGAAGGAAACGCTTTTACTAAACTTTAAATGGATATTTTTCTTAAATTATAAGAAAGTAAAATAAGTTCATGTAAATTATATTTTATGCATTTGGTTTGAGGGATTAAGAATGACACCTATGATCTGAGCAATACATTTAGCCTTTTAAATCATATTGATCTATTCTTCTACAGGTAAGAAATACAGTTGAGAAGTTTAAAGATTATATACCTTTAGTCCAAACACTGTGCAATCCTGGACTTAGAGATAGACATTGGGATCAAATATCTGAGATTGTTGGCTTTCCCTTAAAGCCAGATAAAAGTACTACTCTTGCAAAACTAATTGGATTAAATTTACAAGAATACATTCCTCAATTTGAAGTTATAAGTGAGGCTGCAAGCAAGGAATTTAAATTAGAAAAGGCATTAGATAAAATGATGGAAGAATGGAGTGAAGTATGTATTTGTTTTGTATGGTGAATTTAATGTTTATTCTAAGAAATTATATTTTTATTATAAATCATAAATAAATATATATAACTGTAAATATGTAATTTTTAAAAAAATATTATTATCAATATATATAAAGAGCTTGCAATTTCAGAGAAATATCAATATACTTTATTTTATGAAATGTTTGCAATCCAAATAAAATTTTTTTTAAAAAAATTATTTAATATACTTTTTTGAAGGTAACCATATTATAAATATGGCAAATATATTGTTATATTATTTTATTTTGATTGTAAACATATGATATGTCTTAAATTTTGATTCTTCATATTGAAAGTACTATGATATTAATGAATCCAAAGAATAAATTATTAGAATATATATATAGGCATTCATTGGCATCATATTTACCCCCCCCCCCACTATATTTTATTATAACAATTTTTTATAATAATTATTTTCAATTTGCAGTAATATTTTTTTTCTTAAATTTTAGATGATGTTTTCCGTAAAACCATTTCGAGAATCTGGGACATATATATTATCTTCTGTTGATGAAATTCAGTTGTTACTGGATGATCATTTAATAAAAACTCAGACAATGAGGGGTTCTCCATCTGTCAAGCCAATTGAAGGGAGAGTCAAGTATGGGCATATTTTTGCTGAATCTTATTCTCCATTTTTTGTTAAGTTCATTCCACTTTCATCCATTTGTTTGGTATGAAGTATCACGAATTAATTTCTAATGTAGTTTGGAAACAATTGTCTCACTGTCTACATTCCCTAAGAAACTTTATTTTTGTCTTTTTTGAAGAATGTTTTCTAATTGTAAATATTGTTGCAAATTTGTGGGGGACAGAAACAGCCAATGACTATTATTTGAATAGTAAAAGATTTATTCATGGACAAGAACAAACAGATAACTACACGAAGACAAATTGAGCTTTTATACACAAAGAAATATTATAACAGATTATTTACAATAGCACAAAACGCATTCGTTACAAAAAAGTTTTACAATGTTCCAGAAACAGCTATCTAGAACAATTCCACTAGCAGGAACTCGGACCAGATAGTCTATCACTCTTATAACACTCAATACACAAACAGATTCTGATTTTTACTGAACTCTCTTTTGAACTAAACTAGCCTTTGTTTCAAAGGTCCTTTAAAAAGCTCCATGTGAAATTTCTAGAACGGTTGATCTTACAGCCTCCTCGATGATTCTTTGGCGATATCGTATTTTTTGCCAAATTTATCTCCAATCTGGTAACCCTGGTTCCATCTTCTAGGGTTTCCAAAATCTTGTTTTCCAAGTTCATGTTGGGAAACGAACTTTGCCTGTAAAACTCAATTTTCCCACGAGAGTGTTGCTGCAGGGTAAATAACATACATGGTGTGTTTCGATATGTAGTAATTGCTGTTATGAACACGTTCAAATTTCATGTGAGCTTAATTTTGAGAATTGGGATTGAAAACATCATATTAACGATTTCTGTAAATGATTATGTTCACAAATGAAATAAATATGCTATTTATCCTCCGAAGTTTGACTACTTTTCAGTATTAAAGATTATTATCACATAAAGTATTATTACTTGCTGGGAATTTCAGGTCATGGGAAAGCAAATTGATGCTATTACAAGAAATAATAGATGAATGGTTAAAAGTTCAAGCAACATGGTTGTATTTGGAACCTATTTTCAGTTCACCTGACATTATGGCCCAAATGCCTGAAGAAGGAAGGTAATTTTTATTTTTGTCATTTTAATTCAGAACTTTTTAGCAACATATTTAAAAATTTATGCAGTAGGAACAAATTATTTTTCTGCTTTGTTTGGAATTTTGTTTATAACAATTTTATGCAATTCTCTTTTTATTGTTTTGTTATGATTTAACTTAAAAGATTTGTTTTAAAAAATTCAAAATAAATTTTTAAAAAATAAAATTAAGACAAATATGATAAATGAATGCTGTAAAATTATTTTAAATTTCAGTTAAATAAATAAATCTGAATATAAAAATTAATATATTATATTTAGGATTTACAGTTATAAATACATTAGATACTAAACTAAATAAATAAAAATAAAAAAAAAGGAATTCACTTGAAGAATTTGTGTACCATTTGAGCTCTTGTTGTTGCTAACATTATTTGAGTATAATTCAAAATCAAGTCTGTCACCAATGCTTCTTTCATACAGCTTCAAAACGCAATTTCAGTAAAAATCAATCAAATCAATATGAGTTCTTGTTATCTTAGAAAAATCCTATTACTGAGATTCTGAGCTCATTCTTCAAACTTTTACTTTTTTGATACAGATTGTATTATAGTTTCTTTATTCTGACTTACTTGCAAAATATTTTTAATGAAATTCATTATAGATATAGAAAATAAAATGGATTTATGTAATTTATTTGACTAAACCAGGAAAACATTTCCCTTACTTTATGGTAAATTTTCAGTAGTTTATCATCTTCTGATGTTCATATTTTTAAACTTTTTAATTTTACATTACCAACGTTAACAGACCAAATATAAAATAAAATGCTTTTACTTAAAACTCGTAGGCAATTAATTTGTTTCAGAAGATGTTAATTATTTATTTAAATGTACCAGTTTGTGAAAAAATTATAAAGTTTATATACTAATAGGAACTAAGCACTGTTGAAAGTGCTGTATTTTCACCTTTTTTGATTTTACAGTTTCACATGACTGGTTATTTTACTATAAAACAACAGCAATGGAAAATGTTTCTTAATTGTCTTATTTTGCTTATAGTTAGTAATTAATAAATTTTTTATACCCATAATTATGATTTGAATTTTAAATACTTAAGAGCTGTTTTATTTCTTAGAATTTTAAAATATTTCTTTTCATGGAAAAGAACCCCCATAAATTTCATCACCTATTTTCATTAGTTTTAATTAAAATGTGGTAGAGTTACATTTTCACTGCTTACACATTATAAAATATAAATAATTATATTTAAACATGTTTTATGAAAGTATAATATGTTTTACTTTGTATAAAGGCGTTTTAATACTGTTGATAAAAATTGGAGAGAAGTGATGAAGTCTGTCTTAGAAGATCGACATGTTTTAGCAGTTGTAGATATTGAAAACATGCTGGATACTTTAAAAACTTCCAATGAATTGTTGGATTTAATCCAAAAGGTAAAAGTTTCCTAATAATCTTTGATTCTTAAAGTTAAGATATTTAATTGATTTGAATTTTGATACTTAAATAAATAATATATTACTTATATTATATAAAATAATAATATTCAAACACTTTTGAAGATTTTATTTAGCACAATCATTTCTTTTTATTTCTTTTATTTAAAACAGTCAGAGTTAAGGATCTGAAATTTATTTTTTTATTTTCTTTTAATTAGAGTACAATTAATTTAGCTATTACATATTTTTAAGTAGCAGAAAAAATTTCTGATTTGAAGCATAAAAAATTTGTGTCACTGTAAATTTTTAATTGATTTTTTTAAAACAATCTAAAATTCTTTTTGAAATTTTGAAATCTTTTGCATATTTTTCAAATGTATTCTTCTTTTGTGTTAATTCTGATATATTCCATACCATTCATATATTGGTTAAATTATTTTTGTCGTAAAAGTAAAGCTTTATAGACAAAAAACAAATGTATACATATGCCAATTTTATTTATATATAAGAGAATTTTATTATATATATACATGATAATTTTTCAAATAAGAATAACTCTGTTTTTATCAACCTTCAATTTATTCTACATCTCCTTTATTTCTTCTGCCTATTTTTATATACTATTTACTTCTTCTCCTATTCACTTTAATATTATAGGGTTTGAATGATTATTTAGAGAAAAAACGGCTTTTCTTTCCAAGATTCTTTTTCCTGTCTAATGATGAACTTCTGGAAATTCTATCAGAAACTAAAGACCCTAAAAAGTAACATAATCCTAAAATTTAGCTCTTTGTAATGTAATTGCAGCACTCATGTTATGGATCACATTATTCTAAAATAAGCTTTTTATGTTATAATCTCTATTACAACTTACTGAACTGTCTAATAATAGAAATTAAGTTTTCAGTAAACAATAATTAAAGTATTGAGTTATAACTATGTATATGTTTGATGTAATAAAATAAATTTGGCTTGCTTTCTTTAAATTTTTGTATGTTAAAATAAATTCTTTAAGTTTTTGTGTTATTCAATACGATGTAAAACAAATCTAAAAAAAAAAATTCTTGCAGAGTGCAACCACATCTAAAGAAATGTTTTGAAGGAATTGCAAAATTACAATTTTTGGAAAATTTGGATATTACACATATGGAAAGCAGTGAAGGTGAAGTTATTCAACTTACTGACATAATATCTGTTGCTAGCGCTCGTGGCCAAGTGGAAAAATGGCTATTGGAATTAGAATCTTATATGCTATCTAGTATAAAAAAGGTAAATATATACCTTGTTCCTCTAAAGAGCCTTTTACACATGTTATTTGATTTTCCGTATCTGAGATGAATGATTGAAAAGCAGAATTTATTTTCATTGGGTAAAAAAAAAAACTAAATTGTTGTGAAGTTTAATATGATAAATTTACCATCATTTAAAAACTTTGTATTATATGTCAATTAATAATTTGAAAAATTTTATCCCTTTCTTAAATACAAATATTCTGCTTAATATTTTTAATAGGATATTTACTCATAGAAAGGTGAAATGAATAATATTTAAAATATTGCATTTTGATAACTGAGTTAATTTTAAGCATTTAACTTTTCCAAATAAATGTATTAATGATTTTTGTATGTTATTGAAATAAGAAAGTAAAAGGACTTAAAGTGTTGAAGTGGTAAAAGTATATGTTGAGAAAACAAAATAAACTGTTTTTTTAATTATGAGTTCTTTAATATGTTTTTGGTATATATATGTACAGTAGTTTTTATACTCGACCACTTCGCAGGGTAATTCGTGATGTTGTATGACTATATCTACCGTTTTTAAGTTATTGATACTCAAGTCCTAGTATTGTTTCGATTATACTGAAAAATATCGAAAAACCCAACACTTCTTGAATTAAAAAGAGCAAAACTTGATTTCCTGAAACAAGATTATTAGTTTCTTTTACTACTCTATATCCCCTCCCTCCTCCGAGAAAAATCCATTTTTCAAGGATCTCTGCTCAACAAAATAAATATGCTTGCAAATTTCAAGTCTAGGCCATAGTTCGAAAACAGGAAACTTTATTTATAACGCCCTTAACCCTTCGCAACTCCCTTTGAGAGTCAATTTCTGCAAAACCCGTTCATACCGTATCTCTGTTCAACAAAAGCAACAAACCTACCAAATTTAAAGGCTTTAGGTTTAATAGTTCTGGAGATCTTATAATGAGTGAGTGTGAGTCGTTTTCCTTTGCACATTGTCATATGATTAATTTATTATAACTTTCCTCCAATTTTTGACAGAAAAAATTTATTTTATCGATTTTTAGGTTGTTGCAGATGCTTTAGAGTCTTATACTACAAAACCCCGCGAAGAATGGGTTTTAGAATGGCCTGGTCAAGCTGTTCTATGCTGTTCCCAAAATTACTGGACTGCTGAAATGCATGAAGTCATTAAAGGAGGGCAGCAGGTTAATTATTAATTAATCATGTTTTATCTATTAAAATTATTTTTTATAAAATATTTGTACAGAAATTTAATATTTCTCTTTTCATTTAATTCAATAATACTGAAATAAGAAATATTAAATACTTTTACTCTCTTTTTTTGGATTTTTTTTTTTTTTTTTACTTTTCTCGTTTAAAAAAATATTTAATAAATTGGCAGTCATTTTGTTTGAAATGATCCACTTAATTTTTTTTTTATGTAAAAACTTACCTTGAATGTTGTAATTATTACTGAGGATTATTATTTTGATAATTATTGTGTATTGAAAGATATATTTTGAATGCCTTTTAATGTAAATTGTATTCCATTAGTACTGAAATATTGGGCAGCCTCCTTGCTGTATAGTATTCCTGCTACGCAGTTTAGATTATATATATTTCGGTTATTTTAAAAATATTACAATGTGTGTGTTTGTTTTAAATAAAGATGAGTTCAGAAAATCTTTATAAAATATAAATGTCTTTACAACAAATGTAAAGGATTACAGAAATCTTTCTACAACAAAGGGTGTGGTTAAAACTCTTGTGTACAATTTCATTCAATTATTTCCTTGCATTAAACATGTCATATTTTCATACAAAAATTAAAACTTTATTAAACTTAAAATTTTTTTCTGTGAAATATAAAACATATGTTTGGTTGCCCTTTTAAAGATATTTATTTACATGTGTTAAAAGTTTTTGAATATATGTTATTATAGATTACACAAAAAATATAACTAAATACTTTTTAAAGTAGACCTTAAAAATATCTGCTTGATGTAAAAAAAGTGTTTTGAAGGAAGAATCATGTTAAGTTGTTATGTATGCAACATGTTTTTTTGTCATTAGCTATATTTGTCGAACCAGGGATTCAATTCCTGGAGCCATTAAGTACCTGCTGAATAGAGGGGTAAAGAGGCATTAAATCTGTAAAAGCTTTAAGTTCTTATTTTACCTTGACATTGAAACTTTGACAGTGGGCTGCCAGCTCTGGAGTTGTCCTCGTCACTTGACCATAGTTCACAGTTACAAGATTTGTTGCCAGAAGCCTTCGTGTATCTTCACAGTGAGACATTAATAATCAATCAATGGGCTTTTAACCATATGTTTTCTTTTACTTTTCTGTATTTTGCGTACCTTTAAGTTGGAAAGCTTGGCTTTTTTTAGGAATATACTGATTATGTTGTATGGGGACTATATGCACTGCTGGCCACACATAAAGCAACACCCTAAAGGAAGCATGCAAACCATGTGAAATTTACATCATGCGTTGGCGGTGATGAAATATGCAAATCATTAGTATTATAGCGCAGACGCACATCGCGGGCGACCGCAGCGTAATATAAGGAGAGAACAGGTTAGCGATTTGATTAGAACAGATTAGCAATTGTTTTTTCGTGCGTTTTTTGCATAAGCTGTATACCTATGCGTCGTGGAAGACATCGAGCATCTTTTGACTAAGTTTCTGAATTCGACCGAGTATGAATAGTAGCCTATAGGGATTGTGGATTATCCTTCAGAGAAATCGGTCAACGTGTTGGACGAAACCATGCAACTATGATGCGGATGTGTCATTGCTGAATGCCGGAGGAAATGACGGACCGACCGGGCCGATCGCACCCACCTCGTTACACCACTGCTACTGATGACAGGCAGATTAAACGCATGGCAGTGATGGATCACGCAGCCACATTACGAACCATAGCATGGCAGACTCTGTCAGTTGCGCATCATTCGGTGTCCGCTCGTACCATTCGACACCGTTTGCAGAAGAGTGGAATGTCCATTGCTTTGTTTATTCTTGACTGAAAACCACAGGTGTTTGCGCCTCCAATGGTGCGATGAACGGCGGATATGGTCAACGAAATGGAATGACGTGTTTACTGACGAATCCCTCTTCTGCCTGCAACATCGTGATGGTCGGATTCGAGTTTGGATTCACCGTGGTGAGAGGGGGCTGAACTGTTGTGTTATGCACCGCCACACTGGTCCTGCACCCGGTATCATGTTTTGGGGTGGTATTGGATTTCACTGCCGCTCCTTTCTAGTACATATTGCTAGTACACTAAACAGCCAACGCTATATCCCTAAGGTTTTGGAGCCCGTGGTCCTTCCATACATTCAGCGCTTGCCATCAGCAATATTCCAACAGGATAAAGCGCGACCACCCATGGCACGCAATGTTCAAGAGTTTTTCTTTACCCATCAGATTTTCCTTGGCCTGCTTGTTCACCCCATCTATCGCCAACCGAAAACTTGGGGCCCATGCTTGCACAACGACTGGCCCGGGATACACCATCCGCTGTTACACCAGATCAACTTTGGCAATATGTGGAAGCAGCATGGACCGCTGTACCAAAGGATACATCCAAAGCCTCTTGGGTTCTATGCCTAGGCGTGTGGTAGTGGTTATAGCCAACAATGGCGTCTACACTAACAACTGATTTTGTCATCATCCACACGTCTCAAGAGCCTATAATTTATTCGTTTGATCTTTGTACAACATGTTATATCTGTCAAATAAATTTCGCTGTGATATCTCTGGTCCTTCTTGATGTTGCATTTCGTGTGACAGCAGTGCACTATCTCTTTATTTTTTTTATATGGTTGCCTTATGCTTTTTTATAGTTTGCTTTATACTATTATAAAGCAAAACTTTTATAATTTTTTTTCTTTATTTCATTACTGTGTTATAATATTATTTGTTAATAACATTATTTGGTTCTTTCAAAATCATTTATTGGAATCCAAGTATTTTAACAAATACAAAATCACTCTAAAAATGAGATTTTACTATTATTTTTATAATATTGTTATTTACATCAGATACTGTTACATGTTTTGTAAAAAATTTTGATTTATTTTTCTTTTATTCATATGAAATATTAAAAAAAAATTTTTATGAAAATATTTACCTAAGTATTTTATAAAACTTGTATTTTTTTTTTTATAGATGTTACAAAAGTATTTGAAACAGAATAATGATCAAATTGATAAAGTAGTTGCTTTAGTTCGAGGAAAACTCTCAAAACAAAATCGTATTACTCTTGGTGCTCTTGTAGTATTAGATGTTCACGCACGAGATGTAGTTGAAAGTTTATACAATGCAGAAATTTCTTCAGATGAAGATTTTGCGTGGTTAAGTCAGATGCGATATTATTGGGTTGTGAGTATTATTGGATCATATTTCTTTCATAATATATAATTTCATATAATCTATTCACCATGTTTTGCTTGCTAAGTTTTTATACTTTTCATTACTTAATATATAATTATAAAAGCTATGCATTGAATTTCAGTTTCCACATTAACACTGAGGTCTCGTAAGTATAAACCAACTAATTTCATATGATATTGTGTATACTGCAATTTTTGATCGAGTTTCGTAATTTTATCTATATTGGGTATTTTAGTCAAGAAAAAAAATATTAGACATTTCTTTGTACACTTTTTCCCATCTTCACACCTTTACATTCAATTTATCTCTATAATGCTGCTAAAACAATTTACTCTATATTGAGACTTATAGCCGGCGGGGTTGGTTTGTCGCTGGCACCCAGGATTCGACCCCGGCCCAAGTCGGTGGATTTTCGTGTGGCAGAAAATCGACAGCAGCTATGTCGTATGATTATTCGACATGTAAAAGATTCATTGAGTGTCTGTTTGGCTTGGGCGCTCTCGGCAAAATTAAATCCTGGTACAAGTTCACATCGTCAGAGCTCAGGTGCTGTGGAAAAAACTGGGTGTCAAAATTACCTGCGGCGATTGGTATACGGCGCCGCACTAAAGAGTGACACCAGCTCTTGGGGATGTACTAGGTCTGCAAAGGTAAAAATACCAATCCGCAGCCCATTGGATAAAAAGAAATATTGAGACTTATTTCCTGGGTTGTCCCACCAGTGAGTTTATATTTTTATTGTTTTTTTTTCAAGAATAATTTTCTGGTAGTTTTCCTTTAATGCAGGTTTCTAAATTTTCGAAGTTGGTTTGCATTTTGTGCAGGAAATCTAGTAAATTGCAATGATTTGGACATATTACTAGTGGTATATCCTGTTTTTGCAATATCTTGCCAATTCTTTGGAATTTTTTCAAAATTTTATTCCACTTGACCAACGTAAGAATAAACTCTAATTCTTGCAGTTTGCTTAAGGGAACATGGTATCCAAAAAATGTCATCAAAATATTGATGGTTTTTATTAGTTATATGATACTTTTTGAATATGTTTGTCGAATGCCAGAGATATATTTGTATTTTTTATTAAGTTATTTAATAATTTCTGGTCCATTACAGGAGGTAATCAGTAACTGTTTCACCCATGTTTCAGATCGTCTGCTAGAAAAGAACTTGATGAATAACGGATTTTTCTCCCAACCAAATGAATACATTTATATTTTGCTATTCAATTAACTAAAACTTTAGATTCAATTTTATCCTCTTAGATTTCTTTGTTGTTAATTTTTCAAATCCCTAAAGTTTTTTTTTCTTTTTTAACAATTGAAATAGAGGTACGAATTTTTGTTATGAATATTCTAAAACATATTTTGTAAAATTGTATGGAATTAGCTCTAATTATAAGATGTGAAGTAATTTTTTTTAAAATTTCAGTCAAAAGTAATGTATTTTTGAGATTTTTTTTTTTTGCATGTTCAAAAATAAATTAATTAAGCAGTAGCAGAAAGAGCAAAAGGAAATCCATACACAGTTTTAGGCTGTATATTATGTGTACTTGGAAAAAAATTCAAATAACTACTGGCAGAACATTTTAGGTTTTAAAGACTTACACAATCTCGTTAACTTCAAGTAACTGCATCTGAAGCTCCAAAATACTCAGAAACAAGTTACAAACAGATTTAAAAAGCTAAGAAATCACAATTGAATCTAGCATTAAATTTGAAAAATCGAAATTTTTACCGAATATGCGTTTTTTAAGGTAGGATAGCACCTTAATATAATGTGCAGTATTTGTAGTACATTGTCCGACATGGAATATTCCATAACAAATGCACACAGGCAAAGTTTTTATTCATGAAATCTTGTATTCTATGGTTAATAAATTAAGAGTTAAATATTTTCTTGTAACTTTGCATCCAGATTGGTGATTAATACAGAGAAGAATTTTTGATTTATTCTAGATTTTAAGAGCTGTCTTATTTTTACTTTACTCATTTTTTTGTAATTCTTTATATATTTCCTCCATTGTTATATTATTGATATTTTATGTATAAGTAATCTTGCTCTGATTTCTTTCCATAAAACGCTAATATTAACTGAAGCACTCATTAATTTTTGATTTATTCCAGATTTTAAGAGCTGTCTTATTTCTGCAATTTTTACTTTACTCATTTTTTTTTGTGTGCTTGTAATTCCTTATATATTTCCTCCACAGTTATGTTATTGATATTTTATGTATGAGTAATCTTGCTCTGATTCCTTTCCATAAAACGCTAATATTAACTGAAGCACTTTGGAATTGTTCAATGGTTAAAATAATCGCTGATGTAGTAAATTTGACTTTTCCATTACGAGTAACCAATGTATGATGTTAATAAAAAAATCAAATCTATTATGAGTAAATGAAGCCTTTTTTAATATTTCCATTGCACAGGAAACCTTTTCCTTTATCTAACTATTTAAAATCTGTGGATTGGATTTCAGAATTAAGACGGCTTTTGTTTAAATTAAATTATTTTTTTAAATAGCTTTTTGGTTTTTTCTTAAGAGTTCCCTTTCCTTCACCGCTGGTGATCTAAAAATTATATGTTATATGTATATATCGTAAAAATGTACTCGTTTTGTGTTTATAGTCGAAGTAATTCGAAAAATCTGGCCAATAGCCCTCATGTTGCTTTATAGTGTGACGTTAATATAACTCTCACTCACTCACTCGAAAAATCTGCATATAGATCAACTCTTATGTTTATTTTGGTAATTTTAAGATTAGAACACATAATTCAGCATTCTGTCTGCTTTGGCGACAAGAAGTTAAGTGAGGGAACTATTTCCTTTCTGCATTTAAATACAAGGAAAATATAATGGAAAAAACATAATCACGTGTTCAAGTGAAGGGAAATATTAGTTATTTTTTGGAAATTGCGTTAGTGTTTTAGGGAAAAGTTCCAACCGCTCAGTGAAGCATGTATAAGCTTTTAGATATTCTCTTACTAGGAAACGA